>QEWY01002503.1:0-63171 GCA_006503575.1 Baylisascaris schroederi
TTCAAAAGCTCCCTTCCTCCATTCTGGAAGAGATGACGAGGTATAAGGGTATTGTTCAGCATGAGAGTAGAGAGGGCGCTGAAGAAACTTTATATATATATAATCTATTTATATATCTATACATTTATATGCTCATACATTTATATATTTATATATTTACATAGTTATCTCTGGTTTACGGACTTCTTATGTTGCGCACACCAATGATGCGCTGCACTTCGCTCCCGTATCCTCAAAACGTGGAATGCGTGTCAGTAATCAGTACTTCCGCAGCCGAAACTACCTCATGCACATATACGACGTTGCCATTTTACGCTTTGCAAATGTAAGTTAAGTTTACAAAGGTGCATGCAAGCATATGAATGTTGTATAGCGAAGCAAACAGTTTATATTGAGTGCCCACGCAAAATGGCCAATGAACCCACTGATGTGAAAGCGATTGGATAACCGAAAACTAAAAAGAAGGGTATTGGCAGTAATGAGGTCGGCGTATTGAAAAAAAAAAATATTTGCTTACTAAAAGTAACTAGCAACGAATGATATGAATATTTACATTTTTACACTATAGTGATTATATTTCACAATGGTTACGCATAAACAACAATTAATTCCTTTTTTTTAAAAAAACTTAAGCCGCAGTTGCGCTCATGCTGATCGTTTTCCTCATAAATACACAAAGCAGTGCGATTTTATTACCGTGAAGTCATGAATAAAGCCTCAGCGGGTTAATCGGCTTCGCAATTTGAATAGGACAGGTGAACTGCTTAGGCACGTCATTAGCAATTGGTTAGCTCTTGGTGGTGTTACCTACTTGAGTCAGCAATTTGTGCATCGCATAACTTTTTTTCTGGTTCCATAAGCAATTGGTTCTACTAAACTATTGGTCACTATGACTTCAGTTTTTGAATGCTCATGATCAGTAGTGGATTCAAAATTCAAATTTCGATATTAGAACAACACTGTTTAGGTTTTTTATTTACTTGAAAGCTACAGATTCTCACCCCCTCCTTGATGCGCGCCTTTGCATGCCACTCTTATGTTAAACTCTTCGACGTTGACTAGTTAGTTATATTTATCGCTGTGAGCAAATCCGGTGGCCTCATTCTATAGGTGAGAATGTAATCGTTCAGTTGCTTTTAAGGTTATATTCAGAAATTCGTTCAAAGGGCAAGTAACGGAGATTTTTTTTTCATGCACAGGATGCTATCTTTTCCATCGACTGTTTTAGGCTCTAAATATAGCTAGCAAGTTTGTTTTCATGACGTTTGAAGATAGAGTTTTCAGGGGTCCAGGTTTCGGACTGCGTCAACATACATAACTCTTGAATGGGGGGCTTTGAGAGCACAACACTCCCTGAGTGGCGCCACGACATTCTCCAAGTAGAGCATAGCACCGCGGTCCGCTTCAACAATCTTCATAGCCACCGGTAAAAAAAACCGAGGGCAGAAAACTGATATCATAAATAGGTGATAATACAGCAAGCAAATGCGAGAAAATACATGTTCGGTAACTTCATTATCCAATAAAAATATAGCGTACAGCAAATTGTGCCAAAAACTTTTGTACTGTTATGTAAGCACACAACAGCTGGTACCTCAATGGATGTGGCTTGATTTCTTTGAGAAGAAAAACATAATCGGCGAGCGATTCTCAATACGGAAAGCATACATAGCGCCTGTATTCGTCGAACATAAGTCAGCAGATATGCGCTCCATGTGTTGGCAATAGATCATCTATTCAATCAACTCAAAAGTATGCTCTCTCATTCAAAACAATGGGTGGCGTAATGTAAATGCTTCATAAATCTTTAAGGCAATAAGAAAACAGAGATAATCGTATTAATGTGACACCTCCAACAGGTGTGTGGCACAGTCTCTTTTAGCTTATGAAAGTATACTAAGAACGCTCATTCTCTTTTAAGCAAGAAAGAGAATGGAGTATGATAGCGTATTCTTCATAGGGTCCTCATCTAACGATGAATATATGAGTGCGGCTTGCATAGTTTATAAGCAATTTATAAGCGAAATGGGATCTGTAAAGCCTCAGACGGTCTTTGACCTCTGCCTGTAGCTACAACCGTTGAGGTGACGCTTAACAGGTACATGTCTTATGAAACTGTTCCTTAGGTTTCTTGCAGGATGTTTATTCAATCCTAACAATCTTTCGCCGCAAGTAGTACGATTAATCTAAATTGTTTAACAGTCTACAATTTAATAAAAAATTGTTCCTTTGCTACACAATGGATCCTGCCAGGTTGTTTTGCAAACACAGCATATTTCGGTATGATAGTAGAAGCAAAAATGCAGCATTGACATTTAGAACAATGGTATTGCACTCATGAAAGCGGAAGTTTTTATAAACAAAACGTTGAATGGTGTATAATCTAAAGCTCTCCTCTAAATCATGCGCTATGCTCTGACAGCGCACATCGACAACCACTGCTCTCACTGTATGCAACGGCACTGAAATTTGCAAAAGTGTATATTGCACTTGAATCAGAATTTTGGCCTCATATTTTTTGCTATTTTTGGAAAATTCACAATGCCATGTGCTATGGAAATGCAAAATATCTCGCAAATCAGTGGTGAAATATCAACCGCCATTCATCAGATGAAAACTATACGAGGATGGAGTTTGTGTTCACTAATCTAAAAAAGACCCGCACAGCAAGAATATTCCATCGCTACACTTGCTGAGATTGCGGGAAAACGTCCGACCAGATTAAGGTGATTCAATATTCGAATGGGCTTGTCCGACATTCGCGTTCACTGGTGCTCGGTTATCGAAAACTTTTACATCTTTTGCAGCTAGCATGCTAAACACAATTTCTATATTTTAGCAACCACAACAGAGGCAGCCAGCACAACAAGCTGGAGCCATTAAAGATGAACCAATGGCAGCTTTCCAGTTCAGAAGAGGTTTGCTCGTATAAGGAAAAATGTGGGAACATGAAGAAATCCAACGGTGCTAGATTTCCTTCAAGATGTAGAGGTTAAATGAAGTGCGTGAGGAACAACAACCCTAGGAGGAAGAATTTTTAAACCAGCAAACCAGAAAGCTCTCGTAGTTAGGAAAGTAAGGTAGTATGGGAAGAAAATGTCTCTTCCCCACGAAAAAAGCCACTCTGATAGTAATATGCGACCGCTTTAAGGATAGTCAATTCCGAACGTTTCTAGCTGTTCGCTTAGTCCATTCCAATTAAAAAGTGCTTGGTGAATGAGAAGAAGCTTGATCTAATCAAGTCCACACGGTGGAACAAAGCAAAATAAATAAAAATAAATCTTATAAAGTTGAGCTGGTGCGCATTAAACAGAAGATCGGAATTCCGTTTTCGGGCTTGCAGTTGAGGAATCTCGGCGCTTTTTTCGGAACTTCCGTTCTTTGATTTTGATCCAAAAGCTCTTGGTAGAGGTAGAGACATGTTTCATATAGATGTCTTCCACCACGCTTGCAATTTGCGGTCGTTGGTCCTTCCTTCTATTCATTGAGAACACTGCTTTTCATCCTTTTCATCTTTATTCTGCATAATTCGTGTATTATTTAGGACATCTAATCTGCCTAATATATGGGAGACATTCTTACTGTTCAAAAAAAGTGGTAGCTTTGAAGCCGTTAACTATTATGCGGTTAATGTGACCAACAGCGTTTGTTGAGTTATGCAGCGATTTGGAACTACAGTGCTGCCTTCCACCTTTCCTTGAGCAAACTGTTCGGTGCATGTCAGTTCTTTGAGGTTTTCCCTCATAGATCTAGGTGTGACATCGGATATGCCACAGAGTATTGCTTACCCGAATATTGCTTCCACCTCCGTACGTAAATGATGTGGCTGAAGTTGTTATTGCAAAATATTCGTGGATAATACAAAATTGTATGAGCGCATGAACCATTAGAAACATTTACACTTTCACCTTCTATAAATTTGCCTAACAGACGATACGAGCGGAAGGCACTGCATCGTATTTTTGTCCCACAATAATTTCCGATATTTGTGCATCTTATTCGATGCTAACTTACTTCATCTACATTAACCAAAGACTTTGTTGTTTTCGCATCTTCGGATTTACCTTTCTTTTACTATCTATCGGCATATATCAATACTTTTGCGAGAAGCATTGAATATCGTAAATATTACAGTTCGTGTTTTTCACATCAGTGGTTTTAGTGCCTCGCAAACAATGACTCCATGCTGTGTAGGGAAATTATCTGTTAAGGTTCCTGTAATCATTTTTTGCCATATCAAGTCGAATGCATGATCCAAACTGAAAGCGTTCAGCGAAACTGTACAGGTTTATGCATTGCTGCGCGGACATTTGCCAAATTTCACTCGTGAGGAAAGATGAACCTTCCAAACGTTTCTGCTTGTGCATATATAAAGTACTCTTATTTTGTATAAGTGGTGTATAAAAAAGGTGGCATATATAATGATGCATGAACTTCTTGTTATACCTGTGGAATTATAATCTTCTCCCCTCATTAATGTTGCACTCTTTAGGAATTGTCACGTCTGTTCTGAATTAATTCCTCAACTTAATCAATGCCGCACTCCCTTGTTATTTCAAATATTTCCTATGTGGAAGTCCTTGCCATTAGATTGTATTGAAATGCCATTCCCTCATCCTTTCATTACGTCTTCTCCCATATATCTTCCTCCGCATCAATTCCTTCATCAAAAAGATGTAAATAAGCTATGTTGCTTTCAAATTTAAAAAATTCTTTGTAGACAACGCTAGTGAACCGAGCAACGAATCTGATATTCCTTCGTACTATAACCTCTATGATGTCTAATTTTTCGCATAAGGTTTTTCGTTCTTTTCTTTAGCTAAGGTTTACATATGAAAATTTCTTTTTCCAATACATTTCAATAACTCTATCTCTCCTTCAGAATTAATAAATGAATAAGTCGTATTTAGATTCCTCTCTTTAATTTGCATAATTTTTATGACCCTCTGTGAAAGGATACTTTTAATGGAAGATCAGTCCAACAGTCATAAGTACTAATTGTGCTTTAAACACAGCAAATCTGATTTTGATGATGCAGAGCACGAATTGAATTTCACTTTCTTCCCTAAACATTTGCTTTTGTTTTAATGATCGAAGAACGAGTGTGAGAAATACCTCTGTTTATTAGATGGCATTGGCAAAAACTATCGCTCACTGCGACGTTTTTTTTCGAAAAAATTCCCTAAGCTTTCTCCCAGTTTTCTCATTCTCTAAAAATTTGGAATATTTCTTATTGAGGGGAAATTTATGGCTGTCGCAAGTGTCCTAGGAAAGATCGCACTTGAATAAGTATCCTTTGACGTCGTACGAAAATGTCCTTTCTTTTTCTGTTCTTTGTTTGCATGTCACGCCTAAAAGTACAAACCATCTGAGCCGAACCTCCCTATCCCCTCCTCCTCTCCTTCTCTCTTTTCAGCAATTACATCATGCGATGTTTGCATATTATTGAATATCGATGACGAATAACACCTGACAACAATTTAGTGAGAATGATAGAAAACAATTCAAAAATTGCGATGCATCATAATTCATTTCCTTTAGTAACGACACTCCTTTCCGGCCAATTACGTCTGCTAATAATCGTAAAATTTTTCGCCCACATGAATCCTTTCGAATTTTTGTTGCGTCATCACTTTCATCACTATAATTGCGCAAACTATTCGAATTAATCATTGATTGCCTTGAATGACGTCATTTACTCGTGTCCGTTAACATAAAATCAACATCGTTCAATAGCAACATTACATAATCATAGAGAGAGAAGCCAAATTGTAAAAATGGTCTTTCTTGAACAAAAGAGCATTATCAGATTCTGTCATTCAAGCAAAATCATGTTATCCATAGTCATTTATTAGCGTCACTTGCAGTATGGAGCACATATATCCATCTCTCAATAGCATCCAGAAGCTGAACTGAAAGCGAAATGCCAGAAAATCATTAACAACTGGTATGTAGCAACTTTGCAGGTTGATGAATTAGTCAGCTGCAATGCACGAGGAATAAGATATTTCAGTTTAACAGTTTCCTCTAAAACAAATCATAAGTCTGGCTACTGAAGTTACACGAGCCAAAGCATGAATTCAAGAATAGAAACATCTTGTGGGAAAAAATAAATGATAAACTGTGATCTCTCATCAAATTATTGCAAATTATTGATCATCGAGAGGGCGACTTGAAGATGAGAAGACCAGTATGGCGGAATATTTTCCAAAGTTTCAGAGGAATTTTCTTTTCAGATATATCATACGTCCAGCTATCATCCCTGAAGACCACAGTGAAGAATAGCGGTTGCGGCTTGCAGGAATGCTGCAATAACGGCTATAAGAATTAACGAGCTGCGCTGTTCACATTCCCGCTAGACGACATCTCCACTCAAGAGGCGACGACAAGCTAAAGATAGGAATCTAAAATTGCATAAACGAGCCCCATTCACTACTCGGTGGACCAGCATTGATTCGGTCCGTGGCTATCACTCATTTGGTCAGTCAAAAAACAGCCCTTTAAATTGCCTAAAAACCGATAAATCCTAGCCTTTACCATGCCTTTTCAAGTTTAGGCAATTTCTGGTCCTCTAAGGAATGTCGTAATGAATAGAGGTACTATCAGAGGAGCTGCCATGTTACGCGTTTCTTCATTCCGCTTTTCTAAGCAGTAAGTTTCAAATATTACCGAAAAACAACGAGATGTGGCACCACTTGATGAGCTTTCAAGTCACCTAACCGCTCGAAGATACAAATCATCCCAAAATAAATCAATTTTTTCTAAAGCATGTGAGATTAATTCACAAATAATGATCAACGCAATGTGCATGCCAATTTTTCAACTTTTTTATATGCCTGCAACTCCTTTCAAGTTTAATAGATCAATGTAAGAAACAGTAAAATACATCATCTTCCAATGTACAAATGAATCGAATTTGGCATCGGTGATCTGTTTATTTATAGCGCTATATCATGTGTGCATTTTCACATTTGTTTATTTCGATTGTGCGTCAATTTAGAAATCGACAACCTAATTGATTCGATGGAAATCGAGCTGAAGAGTGCAAAAATTGTGTACTGATTGTTGCAACACCTGAATAACTCTAAGAATCTTTCCTACCATTCCTTCTCGATCGTATTTTTGCTTTATTTATTCGCTAATCACCATTTTCACTTTTTTGAATATTTTAATCCTTTCAAGTGATTACCACCCATCATCCATTAAAATTACGGCCTTTTTAATTTTTTTGATTTGAATTTGTTTCACTATTTTCCAATGTGAAGGAAATAATCTTATATTAAATGGGTGCTTCGTTTTTCATTTAAACCTCCACACTACCACTGCTCCATAGAATCTTGCAGGGTTAGCGCTTTCTCTTAGACGAATGACAACAATTTTATACCAATAACATAATGATCATATGAATGCTGTTTCTTATTATACCTCTAACCACTTGCATTTCATTCACTATAACGTTGCTGTTAGCACTGTAGTCACTGCGTGACATCAAAAAGCTTTCATGTAATAATTTTAAAAAAATCAACAGTGCATCGCAAAAAGGAGTGCCGAAAAATGTCAATCGAATGCTTTCTACCATGTTCCGTGCAAAAGAGAAAAATAGATTTTGCAGATGCATTTATATTGCTCTTATCGCTGTCTGAATGCGTCTCTTTCTGCTTTATGCAAGTGTAAGAAATTTACAATGGCGCCATTCATGTGATCATCACATTTAAAAGTTTTTTCATTGAAAAAATTTATTGCTGTTATACCTGACATTTTTTTTCCAATTTTTAGCTCTGTTTATTTTTAGTTGTTGTACTTTCATCATGAATAATTTCGTGCATTTTGTAGTTGATTCCTGGCAGCTATTTCTATGTTGTGGGTTTTAGCCGATTACTGAAGCTTCATGGTGAAGATTGTGCATTTTCTCGTACAGAAAGCACCATAGCATCAAGCTCACGACGTATGCTACCTATCGCTTGGAGCCGACGAGTATACCTGTTGATAAACGAGTTCCCATTGAAAAGTCCCATCATATGCTTTTGTTTCTCTGCGAACACTGTACCTTCAAGACAAAAGCGTGCAGTGACGGAAGTAAAATGCACAGGAAAGGATGAGTGGCTATGAGACGCTTCAGCACCTCAAAATGAAGCGCTCACTAAAATTCCAATTCAAAGCGGTAGAAATTTTCTGGAGAAAGAAATTTAGCGGTAAGACTTTTATCCCTATCTTATTTCTGTGCTCATTGCTGTGTAATTTAGCTCTATCCCTTGTTCTTTTGTAAAATTCAATTTTTCTGATGCAACTGCTTCGGAAGGTGACAGACATCACTGTGACGCATGCAAATTCTCTCATAATTCTCTGAATTTATAGTCTTCTTAGCATTGATAGTTATTAAAAAGTGTTAAATTTCTTTTGCACAACTCGTTTCATCCATTTTCCTTCCAGCACTCATTGCAAGCTAAACTGTTGACTTGCGTGCTTATGTTGCTAAAACCACAAACTGCAAAAAAGCACAAAGACTGTAGGAATATCCTTATGCAATCTCACAAAGAAACACCTTACTATGGACGATTTTCAGACTTCATAAAATCCCTTAATTCATATGTGCGTACCAGCAAAAATTTCTAGTCGTTGTATGGGAAAGGGAACACAGGAACGCAAACAGGCTCCTTTTTGAGCTCCTATCTGAACAATATAATTCACAAGCCCATATAGCACCAGGTTTGCTTTCTCGTACTCTTTCTTGAATATTCCATAATTATACAGTCTCATAATGTTAACTGAGAGTGATTAAGCGCAGGAATGTGGGATATGCCCAAAGATGAACATAACTCATTCACATCCAAAATGTCATTCTTGGTGCAAATTCACCCAATCATTAAAAATTTGTTAAGAAGGATCTGAATCTTTCTACCAAGCTTGTTATCTATATAATTTCCTAACATAAGAAGAGAGCATCAAAAATTTGTTCGTGTGCACTAGCGAACCCGCCACCTCATCGGCCTTGTGCCCTGCAATTTGTTAATTTTTGTGCAATTATCTTCACTATTGCTCCTGGCACGATGATACTGCCATAAAACCAAAAAGAACAATCATATTCTTTGTTTATCAGCAGAGTGAGTCAACTATTTATTGAACGCTTTATGAAACACTGAGGTGTTCATATAACATTTGTAGTGATTTTCGAGCGCTTCGACGTCCTAGAGGTGTTCATAAAAATTCTGGCCTATGATTCACTCGCTTCACTTGCACGTAACTTATAGCAGGTTTTAGGTGCAAGAGGAATTTTTTCGTTCGTACGTTCAATTGAAACGATATTATATCCACAGAGATTATGTCAACACAACTCGCCCATATCAGTGAAAACCTGTCCACGAACAATGGAAGCTTATGCTTAGCCCTTCCTCCTCCCGCTCCTTGCGCCCGCAAGTTTCGCCGGTAGTTTCATCGTGATGGAGAAGAAACAAAGTTCTTGTAGTGCTGTGTGAATTTTGAAACTTGTGACCGCTTCAAGAAGCAGCAAATGAGAAATTCGCACTATTGCCGTCCTTACATTTTACTCATCTGATCAACCAGCTTAGTGAATTAGCAACAAATAATGTGAATATGAACCTATGTGTCCACATTTTATTTCACCTGACCGTTTGTAAATCGTCTGCGACTGATTTGTTTTTCTCGTGAATCGGCTCATTCCAAGTTGAAAACTTCTTCGGGAGCATTTCAAGTTTGCATCAGCATTTAATTCTCATTGTCGACAATGAATGCAAATTTTTTGACGAAATCTGATGCTTATAGCTTCATCTGATGTTGATGGTGCAACGTCAGAGAAAGAATAGAATGTCAAGTACAGTTTGCATTATAGCCACGAAATTTCGTTGCTCTAATTTCAGGGTTTTCCGAGTTGAAACTATTGGGCATCCATATGCGCATAGATGCACAAACACAAACATATACACGAATGCGCATGGACACGACTTTGCTATCATGTGCCCTACCAATGGAAGTACGCAGTTGCAAATGAAAAGAGACAAACTTTGGATTTTCGAAAAAGAATAGTTCCTTTAGAATGATGAATAGATGCTAGAGACAGCTAGATTGCCGTTTAAATGAAAATTATAAAAAAGTTACAGCAATGATAGCTTATCCTCGAAATATTCTCTTCCATTTCATTTCCAACAATTACATGCACAATCTTGTTGCGGCAAGTCCATCCGCCACTCTTATAACACTTTTCTGAGTGCTCTGATGTGGATTACATCAGTGGTCATGGCTATTCCAAGTATTTCCCCAAATATTGGCTGCTATGAGTTTTCTCTGTTCTTTTGCACCTATATGCACGCCTAGTTATGTTCTCATCTACTCACGGCGAAAAGCAGACAACATAGTGCAATGGAAAATTCACCTAACATCCGACAACCTATAGAACACTTCCTAAGTCTTTAGACGTCGGTTTATCTCTTCTATTTTTCAATTGAATGTTACCAAAGATACTTAAATAGATATATTTCGCTTTCGTATCAGCACTCCATTTCTTATGCTAAACAATTTCTGACTAGAAAGAAATGCTATTTTCCTTTCATCACTTTTCTAATATGGCAATAAATTAGAAGTATAAATCCTCCTCTTTGTGCCTGCAACTCGCTCAACTCCTTCACACTTTCTATCCGATCTTTTAGAGCAAGTCATTTTTCTTGTTGCTACTTTTATTCATTAACAAAGGACTTTAAGATATCATGTACTATTGAGCATTCTTGCTATGCTTGGAAAAGTGCAAAAACATAGAATACCTATCATTTCCATTTTTGCTTACCAAAAACGGCCTATAGCAGCACCCATTATACCTCATTCTCTAATCGTAATTGTGGCATGCTCATTCAGGAAATCCCAAGAGGTTAATGCCTTTTAATCTGCCCAAAATTAGTTCTTGTTTATTCAAAAATTGACGGAATAGATGGAAAAAATTGGAACAAATGCCTCGATTTCGTTTTGAGTGTTTCAATTTTCGACTAAGCGATTTGCAGATTAATTTACAATTGCATATTTCGTCTATTCGTTGATATCTCATGCGTTTAGCTTCCCTTCGCCAATGGCAAGCAAGCAAAGCTACGTTTTTAGCCACTTTATTGAGACACTGTATTTTGTGCTTTGAAATTTGCTCAAAATGGAGCAATTCTTTTCTTAACATTGAAGAATATTTGCTGTTGTCGTTCACGTGAATGGTTGCTGCTATGACACTTGTCATTGTTACATTCTTTACGAGGCCGCTGAGGGAGAGTTTTTTTCTCTTCATTTTTATTCATGACAGCATTTTTTTTTCACTTTGCGATAAAATAATTCTTGATGACGTCATAAAAGCATAATTACATTCAGTTTATTTTTAAGCAAAAGTAATTCGATACTTTGAATAGATTTTTAAATCCACTTAAGGCTGTTGGAATTAAAACATTACTTTCATGAAGTTTTTAGTTTTGTTTGTAAAATATTGTGAACAAGCGCCTTGTACGTTTCGCGACGTATCATGGAAACTGATATATGGAAACTCAATCCAGTGAACCACTTTAAGCCGCTATAAAAATAACTCATTTCCTTATTTTTTCCACTCATTCGTCCATTTTCATTGAATGTCACATGCAATCGAGAGAACAAAAACCTATTGCAAACCTATCTTTTGTTTTTCGTCAGTGAACAACCCAATGTTCTGAAAACAATGGTTATTTTCCTCACTTAATAAGAGAAACTAGGACACAAGAAGGGTCCTAACAATGCTTCTTAGGTTTGGCCAAAAAATCTGAGGACTGTGCGATACTAGGCATAATTATTTAGCTTTTGTCTCAAGTTACAACTAGTACAATAATTAAAATAACCTCTATCTCAGGTTATGAATACCGAACACAGTTCGGATAAGCTAATCTCAGGTTACAATTATTGAGGACACTCAGAATAACCTGTACCTCAGGTTACGAAAAATAAGAACAGTTCAAATCCCTGCTCGGCCTATGAAGTGCCATCTTTTCACAGTGCCCTCTAAGAAAGCATCGCTAAACATCTGTTAGGTATGGCCAATTCCACATATGTTTAGGACCTATTTGAACATCGCAGAATTCGTTTTCATTCTTGTAAGCTTCTAAATGGAATTAATAATGGTAGCAATTCTGAAGCAAAGATAGAGCCATCGGTTCACTGAGAGCAAAATTTTCACTCATCCTTCTGCTCTTTTATCTTGTTTAATGTCGATAGTCGTGCTGATATTTTACTGCAACAAATAAAAGAAAAACAATATCGATTGATCGATAGAATGTGCAGTGATTGAAAAGAGGCAGTAGCATCCCCAAAGTGCTTCCGTGCATTTCGCTAAGATGTGCAATATTATTTGTGCTGTGCAATGCATCTTTCAAATGTTGCTATCGTTTTGTCTACAATCGTCCTTTTTGCTTACAATTACACATCGATTGTGAGTTGAACTCTTCGAATGACTGGTCGATGCACGTGAAATTCGCATCGTTAACGTGTACTTCATAGACACGTATTTTCTGCTCGTTCTTTTTGCACTTGGCAATGTTTTTTCTTTTGGTCCTGCAAGTTTTTTTCTTTCTTCTTTTTGTTATATGGACCTCTCGATTATTCGTTGCCTTCGTACGGCAGCTATATCACGCCGTAAGCGTCGAGAGAAAAAGCAGTATGGGACAAAAAAGGATAAAAATTCGACGGATGTGCTGAGAAGATACATAGAGGAAAATAGAAAATATAATTGAAAGTTTGTTGCAAAATTAAAATACGCACGTATGCGATGCAGCTGGATCAAGGAAAAAAGTGCAGTGTTTCTCAACTGTCCTTCTGAAATATTTATTTCCGATATTTTATTCATGCTGGAATTTCCTTGAGGCGATTGCAAAGCTTCAACGGATTTTTTATTCAGTCAAGTTTTTTTTTCGCTTTTCAAGCAACGAATAGTTCATATAGTTTATATATTAGCAAATGTTTTTCTTTAGTGGAAAACCAATCTGTACGTTATTTCTATTCTATTTCTAACTATGACATTAAATGTGAAGAACATTCTTTGTAAGTGAGGAAAACGAACTCCTAAAATTAGGAATCCTCTATTCCTTTGGAACTTTGGTGTATCAAAGGTCGCTTTTGATTTAAGTTAATCATGATGATCTGTAATTGCCTAACATTTATGTTATTTAAAAATATGCTACAAAAGCGGATGTGACAGTTGTAAAATAAACTTGCTTGCAAATTTTGTAGTACCTTCAGATGCCAGTAAACAATGAATAAGTACGAGATTCCCTTTAGGTTATTATCTCTGATATAAATAATGAACGTTAAATTTTAGTGTGCACTCGTGCGATCCGTAACTTCGAACGGTTAAGTAAAGTGAGAAGACTTGAACGGAATCGTCAAGGGCATTTTTCTTAGACTTGATGTGTATTCAAAAACAAATGTATTGTTGTTTGAAGAAAGATTATGTAATGCTCGTGAACTGCATTACGGGTACAATCGGTTTATAACCGTTTCATAAACATATACTCGTGGTTCTATATGCGAAAATTGGGTTAAATAACACCAAAGAACGATCGCTGTAAAGTGCTAGGAAAACGACCAAACAGTTTGAAAGTAACTTCAATCATAAAAGAGGATTATTTCTGATATGGAATAGGGAGAGTGTTAACGAGTGATTTATTGTGACCAAAGTTCTTGCGATCTCGTTCATCTTCATTTTAATTACGGGGGTTGTTTTGCTCATACCTACGTTGATCTTAACGTTGATCTCTCCCCATATGGATTATTATTTGCCTTTGGGGCCGTAGCCGAGGATATAAATACGCTGCGGTCTTGCTTGCCAATCAACGCCTGCTTTCTTATCGTTTCATGATTGTGGTTGCTCGTAGTAAATGGGCCTTATTACTTTGGTGAGGTCCTTCACAGGCCAGAAGTGGTCACAGAGTCGGTGAAAGATGCTTATAATGCCCCTGAATTCTAACTTCAAGGATTTAATGCAACATCTGAATCTCATTGCCGTGTGATCAATCGTTAATCCATATATGATAATTGCTATTGTTTTCATGCTAGAATCTTCTGAATCAAGCATCTTTTGCGGTTTCCTATTTGAATTCGGCTAATTCAGATTCAATCAACATTAGTGCATTTTATCGAGTTTGTTGCATGATTTAATAGTAATGTGCTATAAGATTCTTCACTAAAACTGTTCATTTCTGCTCTCTGACTTCAGTATGCAGTGGAGGGTGCATTCGTTCGGCGTGCTAGTGTCGTGGGAAAATATCGAGAAATACTTTTTTTTACAGATTTTATAAATTCTTATTTCCCACCTCAGAAAGATGGATATGTTGCGAGCTCCCTTTTTCAAAGTCCTGCAATTGAGACAGGAGTGGACAGAGAGGGAGAGGGAGAGTGGGGTTGTCCTGAAATCAACATTTTTCTTTACAATGAAATTGCTGCTAGACTTGTCAATTAAAATTCCTCGTCCCACATCTTTACTAGCGCACCATTCAATGAGTTTTTTCGTAGGTAATAGTGCGTTTACATTGCAATCCTATCATCAACTATTGATGTTGTATCATTTAGTTGCTCAATTTTTTTCCCATCTTACAATTCCACAGTATTCATTGGAAGAAAGTGATCATCACCTTTCAAATAAACTCTACCGCACTATAACAGTTGTTCATCCAATCTATAGAATTTCTTCATAAGTAAATAGAGTTCGAGGATACTTGCGTGTGAGTACATAACTTTAAGACGAGGCACCGTAGTTGTATAAATTGGGAAAAAATTGCACAAAATACGAAGAATGCACAGTATGGAACTATTTCCGCTTGTAATGTTTCAAAGTGTTGAGAAAATAGGTCTAAGAAAAACTATTTACAAGTATAATAGCATAATAGTTTTTCAGTTATGACCATGTAATGTGTTACTCGAGATGGAGAAATAATTTGTGCTGACATTTCCGCTCCTTGACCCATGATCATAGCAAACCAAGCTCAAACTTGGGTAATCAAACCAAAAAATTTTACAAATGAATACATTTTTGTCTCCGAAACTACAGTTCAGCGCTCACGTTCGATCTGATTTCAAGAAAGCCTTCATAGATAAATGTAGCTTATTTCAGCCGTAGAAATAATCATTTATAGTTGACGCAATACTTGAGCGCTTTCATATTGCAATTGCATTTATAAAGCATAGAATTGAGTTGAAAAAGTTTGCAAAACACATTTTGGTATAAGTCTTGGTGTAGCCGCCTGCCTCTCTGTTTGACAGTTCCAATTAGAGGATCAATGGAGATAAAGGTGCAAATTTTGATGATATACCGGAGCTTGACCTCAGACATCAACTTTTACGTTTATATATCAATGTGAAAAAACTTATAAGCGACTAGAGCGGCATAAAAATTTGCACACATTTTTCTGCTAATAGCGTTGTATTTTACAGTGAGTGATTGTGCAAAAACGTGTTGTGGCAGCAGTTATGGAACGTTTCACCATTTCTTTTCCCTTGGATAAAGCGTTTGCCGGAACTCTTCTTTGCAAATTGAAGAAATATTTAGTAAAAAAAATTGCTGTTCCATTTTTACGATTTTCCTGAGGTTTCATTTGTTTTCTCGCCACTGCAATTCTATCTGTACGTGAAATAGTTCTATCGAAAAAATGACAGTATAGATGATTAATTAGGTTGAATATCCACTTTGGATGTGAAAAATGCTTCACTGTGTTAAATTAAAGTTTCTACACTTTTTTGTGGTTTATGATGACGATAGATGCGATTTGTTCAATAGACAGCTTAAAGAAAATCTGCGAAAATGCAAAAGCTTCTCTTCAATAGACGACCCCTTCTACAGATTCGACAATGTTGCAACAGCCAGATTTCCCATCGAAATGAAGGCGAAATTTTGTCGAGACCCCTGTGATGGAAAGCATCTTTTGTGGAATCTGTGAGCACATCTTCACCCAATAATCAATGAGAAAATAAACTCTTCCCATTACAACATTATTAAATGCCCATTAAAGCACAGAAATATTTCCATTAATCAACTACAGAAAAGTGTTCATAGACAGGTAAATGCTGTACCATATGAATACTTTCTACTATAAAACGTGCGTCCACCCAATGTGACAACAATAATAAACCCTCTATGGGTGCTGATAAGTTGCGCGGATTGTTTTTGAGTAGTGCATCACGTTGACCCGACACTGACCTCGCACAGTTTTGTTTTTCACTCCTCCTTTTGGCGTTATGCCCGCCCACGTGACGCTAATTCTACCGAGGTCGTACCATCTCGTATATACCCCCAATGATCGCACCTCCCAGCACGGCCAGCTGATTGCATATATCGCCGCCCTTCATAAAGCAATTCTGCCCCCTCAATGATGGGAACCTCATTGACGAAGACAGTTTCTACGTTAGCAACAGACATAATACGCATACATACACACCTATATAAATATAAACGCATCTCATTGAACGTAGACCTTGAATAAGTAAGGAAATTCCCATGAGATAATGCTAGTGGATAACGAAATTTGCGCTAACGGAGAATCGGAGAAATGTTGCATCGCATTCGCTGTAAATCTATCAAGCTGTATCCTATGCTAAATGTGTTCTGCCATAAAAATTTTTCAACACTTATTAAACTCTTTGATGAATTTAAATTGATTTAGCGCAAAGGATGTTTCAATTAAATGTTTTCATAGATGTCAATTGAGGCATTCTGCTAAGCTTATTAAAAAGTGCCATTTTTTTTATTCTCTCATAGAAAAAAAGTTTATTCAAATATTAAATATGTTTCTTTATCAATTTTTTTAATCCATCTGCAGTAGTCTTCTTAGCACTGTTGCATTTTGCTACATTGATGCCTATTATTCGCTTTATCTTAATGCTCCATTCTACCATAATATTACATTTTTCTTATTTACCTCAACCAAGCTTAACTCTATTGTTACTGTCTGATCCATGAAAAGATAAACAACAAATAGAATACTCATCGCCTGAACATTTTTTAGCGCATTACCTTATTTTTTTATCACTTTATCATTTGAACACCAGTTTAGTTCCACTATATTTTGCATTTCGCACCAATAAAACTTATCAGCGCTTCTAAATTTAATATCAGGCTTAACAGTTCACAAATTAAAGGATCTTTTCCGCACTCTTATATTATGCATTTACCCGTGAAGAATCATTATTTTCTTTAACTATTGTAAATATTTACATGATTAATAAATCAACGAAAATTCTTCCATAGTATGCTCCATAATGGCTGTATGGAAACAATCCTACTACTTCATATGCACTGTGGTTCTTATTTAAGCTAGTCAGTGAATAACAAACAAATGCATCTTTAGAATGGAAGTCGTTTTTCCTCGTTAAGACAGACTCGCTAACATATATCTTTTTGTAAAGTGAGTAATCACCTCGTGGCACAATAAAATGTCCGAAATTTTTTCATTTGGCAATTAACTACTCTCAATTCCCCTTATCAACGTATTCATCAAAGGGTTTCTTGTCTTTATTTGTATGTCCTTTAGTAGGTAATCTTGTTTTCAATGTGTAATGTTTGCGCAACGAATAATTTCATTTTGCGTTATCATACGAAATCAGTCGTTATTGCCGTTCCCTTCCGATTATCAAAAATTACTAAATTTCTGCGGTTTGTTTATCATAACTAATGCATCCAAATAATAAGAGTGCAATATACATCAAACAGAGATAACGATGAAGTGCCCCTGCTTCAATAAAATAGCAGCGAAACTCCGCGAATAGACGACAAGTCATAAAATCATCGCTGAAATTAGACCCACTACTTTTTGCGTTGAAAATTATCGATAACGATAGGGTAGCAACATTACTTACCACTATTATTATGGATGATTTTGTTATCTCTGTATATAGCTAACGGTACACATCCCATTTCTCTTTTCCGTTAATCAAAAACCGGAAGTTTAAACAGTGACGTGTTACATAATCGTATGATATATTGTTGAGGATCAACAAACAAAAGTTAAAGAATATTCGTTAAGAGTAAGTTAAAGAATATTCGTTAACAGTATTCGGTTATTCTGGCTACTAGAAGTAGCAAAATTTTGGGGCATATCCACTTCTTCTAAGTCGTCCACATCACTGGCCATTTCCATCAACGAAGTTGTTATAACCTAATAGCTCCTTTCGAACCTTCTACAGTACATCTATTTAATAGCCGAAGAGGTACGCCAGCAAATCACTCACCGATGTCGACGTCTGTAAAGACGACTTGATCTCTCTTCTCTTGTAACGACGCGAGCTACCGACATGCAAAATGCGCGACAGAAATCACCACAAGCTGAAATGGCCTGTTGCCTTAGAGTCCATCTGAGGACGAAGTGATGAAGGTCTCATCGATAGACACATTCATTAGTCGGCTCAATTAGGGCATGCAAACATACCTGCGGTTCTGCTTTTCATTCATAAATCGCATGTAATACACGCATCTCCATGTAGTATCACTCAGCAGTGCCACTTAAAGAAATGACGATTGAATATTCAAATAGAAAATGGGCGTTATGAATAAATTTCAAGTGACTGTTGTTAAAATCTCAGGAGTTCTCATATCTGAGGTCACTTATAGAAATCTATAACGCCTAAGATGCATTTTTAATTCTACTATTGAATAAATACCTTCGTTAAGTTGGCGAATTTAGGCATTTCGAGTTTTAGAGAACTATGGACCTAATTTTTATGCAAATGAAAATAGAAATATCGACTTTTTTGCTCACTTATTTTTATTTTTCATTGCAAAGTGTTGTTGAATGGGTTCTCAAATTGTTATTTTATTTACAAACATCAAATATTCTGCTAGGTCATATTTTATCGTTGAAAAAGAATCATATGACAGCTCCGCGGAGAGAAACTTTATTCGAGGAAGTAACTTACAAATATAGAAACAAAAATGCAATCACTAATTTTGCGTGTCGCTTGTTGTTATTCACTTCTCTAACATACCTGACAATAAAACCAAAAAAAAAACTTTGTTGCTTTATTCTACTTTCATAAACAATTTTTTTGATCACCTTTTGCTGAGATTTTCAAACTTTCACGTGTTTAATTAGATGCGTTCGTTTCTCTTTTTTTCATTAACCAGTAGCGTGAAAATCTCTCAAAATGCATGAAATTATTTTCCTTGTCAACATGTTTGTCGCCTAGAACTGTTTGACAGGATGGCTACATGTCTCAAGCGAAAAGCTGTTGATTCCATATTTATACTTGAGAAAAGCATAAAAAATACCTTCAGTTCAATTGGGGCTCTCATGAGGAGAAGAAAACTGTCGGTTGCTAACTCTAAAACTGTCGTTTGCTAACTCAAAGTGGTGCAGTGAGAATTTTCACTGTCAGCCACTAGCAAATTTAGCTCATTTAAAATCTTTTGTACTTTAGCTACATCTTATTTACATCTGTCGTTTTTGGTTTGTAACCATTTGTGAACAATTTTTTGCTGCATTTCTGTCTTTTCGTCTTTTATGCCTATACAGAATTTTTTAAAACCACAGGCAATGGTTTTTTTTTTTTTGTATAATCGAACGAGTTACTCCATTTCCCATGAGTTGATTTGATTTTCAACTTTATCACGCTTACTCGTTGTTGTCTGATTCGTTTTGCTTATTAGGCACATGACGTCTTGCGTGTTGTTTATGCTATTTAAATACAATCTCGACGAATGCCCTTTAAATAAGGCACAAAATCTCGTGATCATCATCGAAGGCTTCATTAGAGAGGCATGTGTTATTTGTCCCGCTTCAATTTTTGAATTAAATTAATTTTTTATTGATTTTTCTCAATATATCAATAAATTTGGTTTCATTCAGTCCGATTATGATTCTCAAGTATAAATTTCGATCATATTCCAAAATAAATCCGATCATAACTGCAACGAAAGATGAAATTAAACTGATTGATTTTTAGACACGCACATAGGGACTCATTCGATCATAACAGATCACTCGTTAACGGAGAGGATTATGAAGAACTATTGTAACTTAGAAACCCTAATGTTGCGATTTTTATGCGCAAGAAACTCTGATCTTGGTAATTCTATGCATACTTTGCGAATAGTTATGATGGAATAATAAATCTTTTACATCATACAGTCGGTTGGTTCCATTAGACAAAATATTGCTATGCATGTTAGATAATTTGACATCAATTAGAGATGCTGATTCGATTAATAAATAATATTCTATCAACGTTTATTTGTTACGATATTCGGGTTGAGATTAATTGAGATCAAAACGGATCAATTAAGAATTTACCACAAAAATGTCACATAGAAGGAAAAATATAGATCGTCTAGATAATTAAGCAATTAACATTTCTTTATGATCCTAAAAGGAACTTTGTATGGGAAGAATAATCGAATGTGCACAATGGTGGAGTATATTAGTGCAAAATGGCAAAGAAATAAAATGTGAGTTGAGGTCGTTACGTAATGATCTTTGAGAATTCGTTTACGTTTACACAAGAATTTGATTCTCATTGTGATAGTTGCTATAACGGCTGCATTATTGCGCTTAAAACTGAACGTATCGTCATGATCGTTCAACGTGTTCACATGACAGCCGCATGAATAACTGATGTAAACAGATACTAATCCACAGATTCAATGCACATCTAACTCGTCTAATTGCGCATCACCATTGTAACTCATCTCCTCTTTCATCAATGTGTCAATGATATTTTTAGATGCACAGGTAATCGCAGTTTAGACATCATAATTCGACCACCACAGATGAAAATAGTTCGACGACCGTAATGGTGACATCCGAATATAAGCCTATAGGGTATGAAAACGCTATGGGACGATCACAGTAGATTAATATACTCTTTTCTTACTCGAAAGAGACCTTAGTATGGCAAATGCAACAATATTCAAAAACAGTTAATAAAAAGAAGTCATGAAGCGAGCCTAATTCATTGCACAGTTTCATTCTCAAAGTCATTCGCGTAAACACAAAAATAAAAAACAAGGAATGCCTGAAGCAATGAAAGTAAAACAAAAAAACTAGAGGAATGTTGCCACATCAGACTGGAACCGATGTTTTACTCAACTGATCGTAGATACAAACCACAGCGACAATTTGTTAGAGCACTTTAAGAGAACTGGCACTCAATCGACAAAACACTTACCCTTATTCGATTCGTAACAACCGAAAAGTATATGCCGAAATTTGTGTAATGTTCGTCATCAATAATAATAATAATAATAATAATGCAGAAGACTAGAATCTTTGATTTCTGCGTTTTCTATTAACCTTTCTAGTGACTTGAGAATAGTGCTTATCGATATATGCACATGTGTGCTCATATATGGTGGGTGTATGTCTGTGTATATGTATGTATATGTGTAGATTACTGTATGCGTCTGTGTATGTGTGTCTATGTCTTTATAAATGTTAATACAGGTATTTGTGTGCTGATGTGCGTTTCAAAATTCTTTGTCAACTCAGTACTTCAAAAATCCTCTTCTTCGTCACCTCAAAAATTCCAAATCAATAGTGCATTTTATTTGGAATTTTTCATCGTTTATTTCCATGCATCAGGAATTGGCAAATCATGAGTAATAGGGATGTGAGTTGCGATAGTCATAAATTGTGCGTTCATCGAAGACGATGATTCAGTGATCACTAAGTTGTCGTAAATTACGATTCACTAGACGCCTTATGTTGTAGGATGTATTGAACTCGCTGATCACCTAATTCCCAACTATATCCACTTGAAATAGTCCACAAATACATCTAGTGGAAAAAGACGTCGAGAATCTTTCGTTTTTCTTTGAATTCCACCGCTTCTTCTTGAAAATGCTTGAATTTTTAAGTGAACTCCTTATGTAAGCATCTTGTAAAAATCTCAAAATTAAGAATCATTCTACTCAATGGAAAAGAGAGATACTTTGAAGCAGTTGTTCATACGTAACTTGAATATCTGCCGTGAAAAATGAAGATTACTAGTTTTTAAAAATGAAACATCTACTAATCACTCAACGAAATTAGACACACAGGCTATAGCCAAAGTGTTGCTGAATATCAGTCCCCATAGCTATCGGGTATGCTTTATGGGACAATGTTCGTATGTTGTTCATCGACGCTCCGCTGTTCTGTCGCACTTCCACTCGTTCAGCCGTCATTGCATCGATTTTGTTCACTTCTGCTAGCTAAACGAAAGTGCCTCATGCAACGAGCAGTTTGGCAATGACCGATAGAAAATCTAGTTGACGCTTGCCAGGCAGCACTCATTGTGCTTGTGCGTCTCAAACATGCGCACTCAGATCAAGACCAAAGATTACTTAAGACTATTTTTGGCACATTTGGTGAGCGAATAAAGCTTGTTTTGTCGGCAACCATACTCTCCATCACTCTCTACTCAACCCAGGCAAATTCATTCCCCCTTCCACTTCCTCGCCCTAACATGTCGGTAAAAACAACATTCGTCTCGAATTGTACGACTTCTGTGGCTAACGCCATGCTGAGGTCAGCGTGTCGGGCCGTTTCATATGTTTTGGATGGCAGTCCCTCCATCTATAGGCTATGAGGTCATCCCCCACGCAATCA
The DNA here is from genome assembly GCA_006503575.1 of Baylisascaris schroederi. NCBI lineage: Eukaryota > Metazoa > Nematoda > Chromadorea > Rhabditida > Ascarididae > Baylisascaris > Baylisascaris schroederi. The sequence continues at coordinate 22,575 of QEWY01002503.1, forward strand.
TCCTCTCCGTCGCTGGTCATCAGCAGGGACCGCTACGGTGGCGCGCAAGTGAGCGTCTGGGTCGATGTGATTGACCTTGGAGGCAATCGACGCTTTTGCCTGCTGTTGATGGGGCATAGCCGCGCATACGTATGGAATCGTGACGACAGTCAGTGCCATTCTGCGCATATGTCCCCAGACGTGTCCTTTGCCATGTGCAATTTCCTGCTAAATTTCGTTGTGAAATTCGATGCCATCTTCATTGCAAAATGAACTCGTGCATCATTACTGTGCCAATCATCCCCTGTCTATCTACAACTGGTTTCATAATTTTTTCTGTTGGAATTCTCTTTTTTTCTTAAATTTTGTGTAACATACTTCACTGACTTAAACACGCCCGTATTTTGAGGCATTCATCCTTCAGTTTTCTAAAAATCGTCTCCGTTTTTGGAATGATAGCCTGAAAATATTTCATATTGTATTGGTGAATTTATGCGAATACCGTTTTTCCAATTTTATTTTCTCATTAAACATTTAATTCAACTAAATTTTCCATCATTTTACAGATGTAAATATTTGTACTCACACATTTAGCCCTATTTTAGACTATCATCTCTTTCTCGCTGTTATTTGCTTTCATATGCAAAATCAGAGCGTTCATGCAAATATCGTCAAGAAATTCCATCCGCTTTTTGAGGGAGACAGAGGGAGAGGGAGAGAGCAAGTGGGAAAATGCATTAAGAAATTCATCTACCCTTTTTTTTTATCTACTGTATGATTATCGCTAGGTATTTTATTCTTAAGATATAATCAATGCACAAATATTATGCAAAAATCCTTCAGAAGTAAAAATATCGCATTGTTACTTCCATATTCTTTTATATTAATGCAACCGTTTTATTATTTTACTTCAACATCATTGTTCACCTATTAAATGCAATGATACGCACACGGATATTAATGAACGATTTTATTTGTAGACAAATCCGGAAGTAGAATATAGCTCATGCAACGAATCATCTCTTAGCCATCATTAGGGAATATCTCGATTTGAAATATTCAGCTAATTATTGTGCTAGAATTGTCCACATATAATATTGCCCATTTACGTGTGTTTAATGCGTTTAATATTCATTTGCTTTTCCTTAAATAAATCATAGAATTTTTTTAAAAGAATTCTCTGCTCATTTTTTTCTTCGTTGCATATTTCTTTCATGCGTTAAAATAATGAACGGATGTTTATTACATTGATTGTTTACATTTATGAAACACCTTGCTTCTCATCTTTTCCGAATGTGTATATATAAGGATGATTAATGATGAGCGAATTTCAACAAAAACTATCACAAATTATTTTTCCATCTTAAAGTGCAAATTTTATTGACAGCTGCAAATATATTGAGCGCATTTTGCCCGATGTAAATAAACTGCCCATAAGTGTTCTCGCCTTAACTGAAAGATTTCCTCATGGATAGAAAGCGCCTACTTAATATCGTTCATTGAGATAATATAATATAAGCAAATATATGCATTGTATCGCTAATCTATGCGGTCATAATTCAGCGAAAATGAATTTAATTCATTTTTGACAGGTGCACTCTTTTTACTACATATTTTACGGCATTACGCAAATTCTTTGAGATCGTTTTCAAAGCTTCAAGTGTTCTCTAATGTGAGACCTCACAGAAGAGTATTAATGTTTCGCATAGAGCGCAACTTGTTTGTGAACGTACCGCAAAAGTGTTCCTTCTTTCCAAGAAGGTATGACAGAATTGAATGGAACATTGTTTACTTGTAAGGGTGTCGGGCCCTGTTTCACTCCTTTACCCTTGACTTGTCCCCAAAGTGTTCGCAAATTCCTTCTCTTTCGAGGCTCGACCAGATGCTGTGCAATCTGGTGGAGCCTCGAAAGAGAAGGAATTGCGAGTCCTCCAAGAACGGATCAAAGGGTTAAAGTTCTTTATTGAGCCTCAATAAAATTAACAATAGTAAGGCGGAGGGAATAATATGACAGCGGGGCAAGGATTAGACTTCGCTCCAACAGCACCTTGGCATGAGCAGTCCTGCTTCCGCACCAACGAGCACCAGGAACTCTTCATGCCCGAGATACTTCGCACCCGGACTACCCACTACTATGGTGCCAACCAACCCCATAAGGATGACACCTCACGCGAAAGGCTAGAAGCGTACTGATGTTGTGCAATCAACGACGCTGCCCTTTTATAGGCCTCGACCCTTGTCTCAGGGCCTTTGTAGAGAGTTGGCTCTATCCCATAATCGTTACTTGTCTGCTCTGCCCAAAAATAGCTAGTCTACGATTTTTTGATCACCCTTATATGTCCCTCCCGTTAAAAGTTTCTCCCTCTAGTCTTGAATGTGGAATGTTAGGCAAGAGGCTAGCTAACATGAAATGCTTTATTATTGCTAAAACTGATAAAGATGTACCACTTCGAATTGGAATTCTTAATATGGTTTCATACGCCAGGTTGAGGTCGTTGCATCTATAGTGAACACCCATATTTCCTCCTTGATGAGATGATGTTGGTTTTCGTTCCGAGTGGATGAATGGCAGATCAGAACTAGGATACAACTATTTGAAACTTTTGATCCACATTCTCAATCCACTAGTGGTCGGTAGGCCACTTTCGTTCCCTATATGGTTATCGACGTGATTCAGGGAACTTCCGAATATAACACCTACATCTAAGTATAAACGTTTTGTATGGACGAATCAGCATTAGAAACTCGTATTCAGTAGTTGTGTATTGCGTTATAATCGTGTGCACAGCCGGCGTGTTGTCCCCCACTATTGGCTGTCGGCGTCTGCATCACCGTGTAGCTCGTAAACAACGTCTGACGGACGAGTCTAGAGAATGTTTTCAATCGTTGTTGATGGTTAAGAGGCAGCAAAAACACTGCGTCATTTCGGTGAATAGCATTCTATTCCCTCAGTAAAAAGTTCATATTTTTTCAAGAAAATTTGCTGAAATGCTAGAATGATTCACAAAATTATATGTGGAATTATTTAGGAAACTTGTATATCATGATACATTCAATTTCTTTGCTCTATACCAATATGAATTTTATATTTATAGCGTCATTTCGTTACTGCAAGTATTGAAAGTTATATTCGAAAATATACCATCAGCCATGTTAATCAATGAGGAAGTATTTTACTGATTTCTTATTTTCCGAATTGAAGATATTCCACAAAAAAAGAATTATTGAAATTAAGCAAAGGTGTTTCGTCCAATGACAAAGAATGATTGCTTTTGAATCCTTGAAAGAGTTTCTCAGAATTTCATTTCTTTATTAAATATTCCTTCATAATCTAGCGAATAGAATATTTTTTTCTTCAGCAGTGTTTCTTGATGTGTAAAGGAATATTCAAAGCGATGTTTTTGTGATTTGCTTTAATTCCTTTAAGAGGCTCTCATAAATAATCTCCTTTTATATTGATTATATAATCACAATAAGCCGAGAAAATGTCGTCTTTAAGCTGCATAAAGTATTTACATTAAAAAACCGAATGTGCAAAGTAATAAAAAAAAGGATGTAAATTCCCAATTCATTTTTCAGTTATCCGTTTGAAAAATAATTCATGAGAAGATATAACAGAGTCTATTGTGATGATCATTATACGTTTCATATTGCTGAGATTCTTTATTGCGGTTAAATATACGTGCACAATTTTAATCAACCTATAATTTTATTATCTATTTGTCTGCATTAACGAAGTGCAATTTACCTTTCCTCACCATATTTGAATTATTTGTTTTTCTATATTCGCGTCAATAAGATTCTCATCGCATCGTTTTACTTCCGTTACGATTTCACTAAAATGAGTCTCATGTTTACCATGAAAAGATTTGCCTAATGAGTGCATTTAAGCGATCAAAAGTCTGATGTCCTCCGTATGGGCATTTTGAGTGCATTTTAATAAATATTCTTAACGTTCGTAAACAATTCCTATAAAAGTTGATTTGAAAAAATCCATCAGAAATACCTGCTTATGACATTTTGTTTTGAATATTCATCAACCTTAACAACTCCATTTGCCGAGTTTTTCATTGCTGATAGTTCCACTCATTAATGTGAAGCTTGTCACTATAAATTAGCATTTAATTTTATGTTTGAATTTGTTGTTCTCTTTGAATTGAACACTTGTTGACTTTGTGTTGAACAAACAATTCTTCGATTGAGCGAACAATTTGAGCGAATGAATTCGATTTGAATTGTTGAGAGTACAACAAATTTGTTGAATATACAATACTACATTTGAAATATATAAACATTTAACAACTTTTAGTTGTAGAAAGGTTTTGGTTGAGTTCTATAGAACGAATCGAGCTGCAATTTTAAGGAAAAAATGTAGAACACCTGCAAGATCCAGTTTGCTACAAAACAAGATGAGAAGTATTTTAAAAAACATTTCTAGGTGGAATCCAGGTTTTCGCTCTCCTAAATTGCCAAAAATTTAGAAGCTACGAAATTTCCCTCAAATGAAGGGTTCTTTTATTGTAAGTGATCTAGATGAGAGTTCCCTCTAAATGTTAGGGCTTTAATATTTTTCTCAAAAACTCCTATAAATATTCTAAAGGCACTGCTCAGGTATAAAATAAAAGCTTCATAAATACTGTTTATTTCCTTTTCAGCAGAATTTTTCAATTACAAGAGTCATTAGAACGGATGCACCGAATCCTGTTTGTGTGGAATTTTAGCTTCAAATCCTTAATATTCACCTTTTCAATCAAAAAACGGAAACGCTGTATTTTGAATGAAACAACTCACCTATTCTGACCTATATTTTGGTCGCACCTTAAAAATAAACAAGAAATTTCCATTAGAAGTTTTTTTCAAAGGCACGCACCAATCAAGCGAATTCAATATTAGCACTTATTGAGAATGCGCTAAATGATTCTAGTGGGTGAATATTTAAGCATGTGGATAATAGTTCTTCACAAAAGGTGAATCGTTTTAAGCCTTGAATTGCATTAACTTGATGAAAAATATTCACTCAACTGTTTGGAATTTCCACCTGAGTATCACCCTATATGAGCATATTTTTTTCATTTAAAAGAAATGTTCAATAGCCTAATAAACTATACTCACAACGTCTTCAAAGACCTAGCTGCTCAAAGATGACTTCAGGTAGTTCGTTCTCTCATTCAGCTCCTATCGTTGCAAAGTTGTGTTGAACGTTACTTTTATCGGTGAATGTTACATACGAAATCCTAAACGAAGCATGTGCACTCGTCGTGATGTCCTTAAGTGCTCAACCAATGAATCCACGTGTATCGAACAAAATAGAAGCAGTCCTCAAGGAGCAACGTTCACCGTCAACTCGCGACGTCACAACTGCACGTTCGCCGACACATTCACTTTCCCATATGCAAGTCACGCCCACCAACTCAACTCATATATAAGCTGCTCGACGCAGCCGATATTTCGTTTGTCGCCATTCGCTTGCTATCATGTGTTGTGTGCTGTTCGTTGGGTTCGAATGCTGTAGTAATATGATGGAATTGAAGAGGTTAAGGTTGGGAAATGAGCTGGGGCACAGGTCTATAGTACCAGCTGAGGGTTAGTGGAACATTGTTGTTGCATTTGTAGCATTATGACAAGGTTTAGGACAAATGTTAGTTTTTGTAGATGCTTTATTATTTCAATATTTTATGAGAATAACTCCACCTAGAACTGTTATTTTAGACAGCGAATGCGAATGTTCTTTGTGGAAAGTGTAGAAATGTATAATTTCTTGCTTACGCATAATCTGTAGTATCTTACTTACAAGTTCATATTATGGAATTTTCTTGGTTGCGTCTTCGATTTTTTTTGTATATGATCACCGAAATTCAATCCCCCTCCCGGTTCTCTTAGAATTATTCTCAATGCTGTCGCTATTTGATACATTGTTGTTAGTGCGATGCACTAATTTTTATTGTAAGAATATAAGCTTGATCGAAACTTCAAACGTTTTTTTTTTCGCTAATAGTCTTCTCTATAATGTCCACATTTCATTAATCAATGTTAGTAATGTGTGTATGATGATTCACTCGTCGTTGATTTCGTTGTGAACGTTTTGATGATTCAGTGTTGCGTTCTTCAGGTGCATTTTCTTTTGAGTAGTCGTACTTCCTGTTCGTTTGAAGTGTATCCTACTTCTTTACTGATTCGACGTAGCGATAAATTAAAAGTATATCAGCCAGTAAAAACTATATTTAATATATATTTGATGTTACAGGCAAAATTTGCGACATAAATTCTGATAGACCGTCGACGTTAAATTTGAAGCGAGAGCAAACGGCAATGTTTATGGTTTCACCAGCAAATGCAGTCCCTATTTATACGTCATACACTGCCATCGCACCAAGTTCCTCTTCGTGTGATATTGATAGAATGTTCGATGATATGAGCATTGGTGTAAGTTTCCTCTCTATTTCAATTCCTTTTTTATTATTTAATTCTATGCCAACTTCAGAGCAATGAAGAACGGAGAGAAGGAGGAGGGGGTGGGGTAATTGGTCATTAAAGTGCAGGGGAATTTGGAGCATTGGTTTACTAGCCAGTGATTTTTTTTAGTTGCTTGTAAAACATTCAGTTCAAATGCTAACATTGTTAAAAGATACATTCCCGTCATTTCTTTTTTCTTCTTATCGTTCTTTCATGCTTTTGCGGATATCCATAGCTCTGAGATTCGATACTATCTCCATATATGGCATCGTTCCTTCAATTCTCGGAATTCTTTAGTGCCTCTTATCTATAGCTCATATTGCGATTATTGGAGCATCACTAAATTTGTTTTAATTACAGGAAGATTTAGCTGCATCGTCAGAATCCGATAAATCATTCGGTGGGCTTTCAAGGTCGATTCGCATGAAACGTTCAGTTTCTTCACTTAAAGGCAGCAATGGACGAGGTTGTGATATTAATGTCAAAACTCAGTGCATCGTCGAAGCAAGACAGGTTCATCAACTTTGCAGTTTCTCAATGAAACATGTTTATTGTAAGCTAAATTTTACATAAAAACTTTCTCCCTTTTTTTTTCCATTTCCTCCGTCTTGTATGCACAAATATTTCCGTTATTCGCAGGCGTTCGAACATCTTAAAATGTTTACTGGCATATATTTCTGCAATTATTCTTCAATTGCTATCTTTGAGTGAAATATTTATATAGTTGGCTGTCCAGCAAGCTTCAAAGTATCAATCTTGTTGACATCAGGTGTCTGCGACAACAACATTTAATGACAGCCGGCTTGTTGGAAGTTTTCTTTTCTAACTGCGGCTGTTAAATGCGTGATGCAGTGAAATCACTCAGCCGAATATAGCTGCAATGATTGAAATGAAAGTTGTGTACTTCTAAATAGGGAAATCTAACAAGTGAAGAATTATCGCAGGAGAACTTTTATAGTATTTGCTTTCGCCGTTTCACTCAATAAACCAAGCACTTTCATAAATCACCAATATAACTAAAAGTTTTTATCATATGATGTATGTTTCTATCTCACTGCTTTATTACTCTGTCGCCGCAATGCGTTCAAATAAATGGGTGCTGGATTTGCTTACGAAAGTCGTACTGGTTACATTTTATATGGTCCATTGTATGTGTTGTTAATTTTGAATGCATCGATTTATATTCAATATTTATTGTTTTAGATTGAAATTGACTTCGCTTCGATCACATCAAAGTCTTTCATGGTACGCATTAGTGCACCAAATAATGAAACGAGCAGTTTACTCGAATTCCCCACTTATGGCACAACGGATTATTTCTGTCCAAAGATGGACGGATGTGGTCATGGCATGTGGACATTTGAAGTACTGCAACAAAATGGATCTCGGTTAGTACTATTATTTCATTGAATTTTTACCACTTTATTTTATGTAGATTCGCTTATCATTGCAGCCGAATTGCTTAACACATTTCTAAATAGAGGGTCATTGATCGTGAAGCATTAGATTGGTTTGTGATTTGATTGCTTTCTGATTTCTGCAACAACCAAGTAATGCGTCTTTTTTGGAGGGGGGGGGGGGGGTATTAGGCTGATATTTCCAGATATGTTACGGTGATTTCCGGCATTTTTCTAATGGAATTTTCTCTTGCATATTGGTTTTTCTTCAGGAAAACGTTGGGAATATGAAATGATGATGGCAATGATATGTTTAGGCTTGTGACAGTTGCCTCGCAAGCAATGTATTTGGATGGAGTTGGTTCCCTTTTCTTTACTGTTGGGGACGACTTCGAGCCACGTCTCTCATCGCAAGAGTTCCTACGTTTGCCTTCAGCGAGTCGTTGCTGCGGTAGACAAAGGCTTCTTGAGCAGTCAATTTGAGAGAGAGAAAGAGCTGTAGATTGGTGTTATACTCTAAACTATGATTTCCTGTGTTTGTTTTTAATGTTGGTCGGAAATTTTCTGTGGATATTCTGTTCTAGTTAGCTAATAGCTTGATGAGGATTGAGTACAGCACCATATCTCTCTACTAAAAAATCTTTCACTCTCTCGTTCATCTCATGTTCACAAGCCTACGGCTCATATTTGCGATCAGCCCCTTATACCTACACAAAGTGCGCATTTGTTGAAAAAGTTCGTCAGTCTCCGGGACGGTCGAAAGACGGGTAAATGGCTAGCGAGTCATGCGACTGCATAGCGGAGCGTCGTCCATTTGTTTCCCCTCTCTCTCTTCTTCATGGGCTTCGCTCCCCGCTGATCTCATCATCTCTGCAAGCAAATCGGAGCCCGGAGGCAGTCATTTTTCTAGCGCCATATCTTCGATCACAGCGTCTTTAATTTCAGCAATGTGTCCGAAAAGCACCTTATCAGTCTTTTCAAATACGTTCGCAGAAGCACGAAGATGAGAGATTTTCTTTGAAAATAGTGCCCCCCAAAACGTAGTTAAGTTTTACAGTAAACCACAAATGATATATATAACTCTCATTTAACGGAAAGCACTAGTGGTACTCGGCGAGAAGTTCGTAATGTGTCGCTGTGATCGGACTGTTCGTGTAGTCCTATCCGTCTATCCTTTCTATTTATTATTTATATTTCCTATTCTATATGAAATTACTAGTATATTATATCGTTTTTGCTGTATTTTGCTCACATTGTTCCGAAAATGTGTGTCACCACATTAGTGTATATTTGCTTAACCTCAATGAATGTTTTTCTTTCAATCTACTCGTCTTTTATTTTGTTCGCAATTGAACAGTTGTTGAATATCCTGTAAATAAATATTATCTTCAACTAATATTTCCTGGTAAACATATAACAACATCCTTGAAATTATTGTCATTCACGATTATGAAATTAAGAGAGGAAGTGAATCGCAATAATGTTTGTCGGAGGAATGATGAAACGCATGGATACTAATAATATCGAAATCGGCCTCCCTTCGCCGCCCAAACTCTAATTAGTCGCAATTTGCTGCTCGGCCTCGTAGGGGGCGGACAGAATTGTCTCTGCCCGGCTTTTTCCTAACGGTCTCGGCTGCGGCAGAGTCGCCAATCGTTGGGGAGCTGAACTGTTCGATCCGATCCCAGACCAGTCGTTCACGGCCGAGGTTGCTGGATCGAAGACTACTTTAGGGAGATGCGGAGTACCCGTTCAGTAATATTTCGGCCGTCGTCTCTGCCTGAACAGAGTCGCTTCCTATCGAGCAATCCGCTGGTTTTCTCCTTTTCAGCTTCTCGAGATCCCTGACCGAAAATTATCCGTAGCTAGCCAGAACGCGAAGCCGGCAAGCTGTGCTGGGCGTTGGTAATGCAATATTTGAACAGTAGACGAGTGTTTCTGACGCTTTGCGCCAGCTAAAGAAATAGAATATGCCCAATCAAAAGATCAGCGTCGTATCTTTGCCCGACAACGTCGACGATTCATTTTTTTTTTGTGCGAACCAGCTCAATCTTCATGGTACGAATTTATCGACTTTCAAAAAAAAAAACCTTCCGGAAACTTTAACAACCTCACTTCTTAATGTAGTAAAGGATCTTACGGGTGGCAAGCAAGTGTGGTAGCCCACCAGGAGAACCAAGAGTGATATGCGCTATTTTATTTCGCTCACTTGACTAATTGCCTTCACAATTTACTAGAAAAATGACCTGTGCTGCTTAATACTTTCATATTTCAGCTAGTTCTACCGTCCATAGAAATCTTTCACAAAAGCTCGTCTTGCTACAATCCAAGCATTGTCAAATGAAAAACGGATCGCCATGAAGTGCAGGAATGTTTTTGACAACTTGCGAAATTTATTGCTCCTTTCGATCATCGAAGGGGAGTCAATGTGTTGAGAAAATCCCGCTCATCGGATTTCGTTGCCTCAGCTGCGGTGATTGTCACGTTGAGATCCCGGCGGCGATGATTACCGCGTTATCAGTTACACGTAATAGCGTCTTTCAATATGTGACCATATAGCTGACTAGCCAGGAAGAAGCATATGAATAGTAGATGCGGCAGTATTAAAACAGTACTATAATCGCCATACTTCTATCACAGTATTGATTGTCTACCGAAGTAACGTCGCTCTACTTACTGAATATTCGTATATTAAGGGAGCTGAATTTTAATAGACCTAAAATCTCTAACAACCTTATCTACCAAAACCAGACACATGGCAGCGTTATACGCCTTTTGAATATCAAGTTAGAGAACATCTCCTCACATCATTGCTGCTATTATTTTTCGAATATCCATTCACCTGCATTCTTTCTTTATCGATATTTTATTTTTCTTCCTCACACACTTTTTATGTTTCCCCAATTTGAACAACTGAAAAAAATAGTAAATGTATGTCATTTTATGTGCACCGATATAGTAGTACACGGCCTAGCTTAGCTTTCAGGCTTGTGCTTTCCGTTACAGAACAGTCTGCTGGCAAAAGGAAGTTGAAACAGCCACAACTTCATTTTCTCATGGTTTCAGCTTTGTAATTTGCGCACGATAAAGTGGATTTGAAGCGCAATTAGGAAGCAACGATAGATGCGCGTGTATTCATAGGCTAACCAGTTTGAATTGAGATTTCGATCTATCATTTAGCACTTTTTAGCATCTCTCTTTCCTATAAGCACGTTTTGAAAAGCGCTAGGAAACGACAATCATCCTTGATTAGAATCGACACCGTCAAATCGCTATGTTGATGACGTCAATCAAATCATTCCCCTTCCCCTTCCCCTTCTCCCTCCCTCCCATGCCACTCCTCAAAATATTCGTAACGTGCGAAATGTTCAAATGTCGAATTGCCAGTGTGACCGGCTGATTCGACAGCGATATATAAACGCCGGCTGCATTCCGCGAGATGGCCTTGCCAAAAAAAAAAACGTAATGACGAATGTTATCGCAAAAAAAAGAGACTATGTCGGCGTTGCAGACAGACGGCACGTAAATGGTGGAAAAATCGGCTCAAAGAAAATGCATTCTGACGGCTGCAGGATGATGCATATATGCAGCATTCGCTATATCGGCCGTCTACGATGCTAGCAAGGAAAAAAAAGAGAACCATTGAGCCAATTGCGAATCGAATGTGCCCATTCAAATGTCGTGCATAAATTACCATTTCTCCTCGCTGTACAAAGTTGTTTTCTCTTCTTTCACAAATTTCTGCAAAATTTCATAAAAACGCTTTTTCGTGATCACATCGATCTCCATCTATTATATATGGGTGCTTCACATTACATTTTTACATAGGTATACTTCTCTATTTCATAGTTTTACCTCGTGAATAATGAAAGTCAAAAATTTGATAATTACACTGCAACTTCCAAAATTTATATCCACTCAATTCCAACATCTTTCACACCATGCATCTAAACAAAGAGTATTTGTGAAGCACTTATACTACAGCCTGTTAGCCATACAAAATGCGGCAAGTAAGAGAATTTTTAGCTTATTTTTTATGAAAAGTGAAGCGAGACTAATTGATTTTTTGCATGCAATTGTAAAAAGCTCATATCGTGTATCGCAGATATCGATCATTATACCATGCAAATATTATGCGAAAATTATTCATTCTAATTGCATATTATTGTTTTCGTAATGCAGAATGTCTGTTTTCTTCATCTATTAGCAAGTGCATCTAGTACGAATCTCACTTGCGGAAGAGCAAATTTTTAACTTATTGCACTGTTGCGCGTCACATTGTAAACTGCATCGGTATTCAAACACAAAAGTGCGCCTATTTAAAGCAGCGCAATTCGCCTATCGTTTTCCCACTCTTCTATTTTAGCGGATGCTTCATTGTCGTACATCCACACCCATAGTGTAGTGCATTTCCGACGACAGCCGGTTGTCAGTGACATTGAATGGCAACGTAAATGCTCTAAAAGCGACGCATTGTAATTCCAAGGCAACTTCTGCTCTGCATGGGGAGCATCTATCGTTTGCTGTAGTTGTTATTTCAAAATTCTATGAAAATAGGAGGAAGCTTGCATGCACAATCTTGAGAAATTTGGTCCAATATCCAAAGGATAAAGATTTAAAACACTTATTTGTTGTATGATTCATGGCGATAGCCTATTAAGCTTGAGAGAGGAAATCAAAGCATAAAATAAAGTAATGAAGAGACAAGTTTAAAGAAGCGATAGAAAGTGAGTAAAATTTATGAGAATTAGCAATTGCGAAATTTACTGCTAAAAGTTATATAAAATCGCATCAATGAATAAAGGCAATCTCAAGAAACATTTCTATTTTATCCTCAAAAAGAGCTGCTCTTTTAGTGGAAATTCTACGATAGTAGATGAATATGAAAACTGCTTGACCCATTGATTCGTATCGGAATTAGATGATTCACTCAAGAATCCTCAACCTATTGATTACTAAGTTCATTGCTCACTTATCGATTAGAAATGTTCCGTCTAACCGAAAAAGAATTCTACAGCAATAAAATATGAATTTCAAACGCGATCAAAACTGTTTTCATCGGAAAATACGTTCTATTATGAAAAACGACTCGCTTTCCGCAGCACTCGGAGACATTCCACTAAAGCGGTAAAAAAAGCTGCAGTGAGAAACAATAAATAAAAGCAATAAATAAACAAAATGAGTTGATCGTTTACTTTTCTTCTATCGTTTTGCAAACCCAATTTATAAAGCAATGTTTGTGCCTGTCTACCTATCGGTTAGCCTTAACTCAGATATCATTGAGAAGAGAACAACTGCGAAGCCTCGAAACTATTTTATACAGCATACAGTCATTTCTTTAATAGCTTTCAGCTGAATCCAGTAAATTAATTTAAGTTATCGGCATTTGGAAAGAATAAATGCGTAAACTGTCGTATAATATAAGGACGGAGGAACGATATATACAAAAAACCGACTTTTCGGCAAAGAACTTCCAGCATCGATTGTCTGAGCAGAAATTAAAATATATCATTGCTTAAGTTTAATATTCAAATGACAATTCACAGAACTCGTTAGACTGATCAATAAAATTCTAAGGAAAAAGCAAATCGTCACAGAATTATTTATATATTTTTCATTTGTGATTAGGCTGAAACAACTTCCGTAATCAAGACAAAAACTTGCTTTGCGATTCGATCTATAGAGGAAACACTTTTAAGTTCCTTGTTTCTAAGAAAAGGGAATTGCACGCATCACAAATTTGTTCTATAACAATCATAAAATTTTATGTGCAACGATGCACTATTAATAGTCATGCATACTAATGCATTGTATCAATATATGCAACAATTTCAACTTCTAAACAACAACGCAACAATTGCACACTTTCGTTGGTATACCAGGGTTATTGAAAAGTTTTTATACTCGCACAGTATATAAAACATTTCCTATACTCAATGATATTCTCATTTATTCAGCGAAAACTTTACAAAAGTTATGTTGTCTAGAATTTTGAAGTCTTCTGTTTGCTTCAAGTATGGCCAAATTTCATCGTAAAGTGAATAGAACTAAATCTTAATCGGTGATCAAATTTTCAACGTGGGAAATATATCATGATCGGGAATAGGGCCTTTTCGAGAGCCACAGCATACAAATGGATGGATGACATAAAATCAAATATGAAATTGGTTGACGCAGTCGGTACCCACAAACAAGTGTCTCAAATTTGAGAAGCAATCTATTAACAGTCAGTTATTTAGCTAAGGAGGTGGGGTAGTTCATATATGAGATACGACGTTTCATGAACACTTCAACACGAGTCAGATCACTCAAAAATGCTCTCGAATTCCGATTGCCGATATGAAGCGGAACCGTGTGGAGACAGCATTGGGATCCCTCGATTAGCAGTAGGTGTTGATTTCATGATACCCTTGTTGTTCCGTCTAGCAATCTTGTAGTCGTTTCAATAAGATTGCGGCTAAGTGATGCCCACAATGTTGGCAACACTTTGATTGCAATTCGTTTTTGATTAAGAGTGCAGAATTATAACCGTCTATTTGTATTTTCCTATGTGTTATAACAAATTTCAATTTAGAAATCATATCATGACGTCATCATCAAGTCTTCATATATAAATGTTTCTCTCTTTATCTATCTATCTGCGCAATAGTTTCAGCTAATGAACCAATGATGCGACGGGAATTTAGTAATTATGAAGTAAACCATATGTCCATCTCTTATATCAATTTCCAAAGAAAACTGTAGAAATTTATATATGTTGAAGAAATACTTACATTTTTACATGTGTCGAGTGAATGAAAACGCATTTTCTAAAAGAATTCTATGAGCGATTGAATGAGTTCATATACAGATGCTTTATTTCTAAATTTTTATCTTTTTTTTGATAACTTATGAAACTAGTTGATAAGATGAGTCGAAAACCAAATGTGGATATGATTCCAACCGTTCCGGTATACTTTTTCATTTATTAGTTTGCATTCATGAAGCTTGATGTACTCCTTTACCAGTGGTCTCAATAATGCAAACACAGAACGTCATAGACATTCCGCTGTTCCATGAAAACTGAAATTCATTGCCGCCACTATATGTTTCATCTGTTCACCGAGCACGATATAAATCCAGCAGTCGAATTTGAATTTTTCGATGTTCGAAGTTTTCAGGAAAGAGATGGACTCGGCAAAAGGAGGGAAGAGGTCTTCAAATCAACTAAAATGATTAAAAGAGTAAAAGCCTTGTTCAATATCTCACCTCAGCAATTGTAGCAAGAGCAGTAGAACATCTTCAATTTGAAAACAACCAAATGTGCTGTGTAAATTGTGAATCAATGTAATGGGCATTGGATTAGTGCTATTGTTAAAACGTTATTAATGCGTATTGAATGTGTTTTCTCACTGAAAACAATCCACTCAACAAATCAATACACTCAAAAATTTTGTTCCTTCATGTGCTGCTTCATTCCGTCAGATCACCAATAGTGGTACATCAGTTAACATTTAGTATAGATTAAATTGTTTTCTGAAGTCTCCAATGAAGGGTGTATTCAGGCATTTGGCGATAGGAAACGTCGGATGTGGCCAGAGTTAGTCGTGCATATTCAAGGAAATTAATCTCAATATTTGAAGGGACGTAGTATCAGAAGTTGCTCATTATACGTCGTCGCATGAAAATGGTTGAAGAAGAACAGAATGAGGTGGTAAAAAATTGTGTGATGAATAAAATTAAGGTGGAGTTTCTGAAGGTGGAAAGAAAGAAGAACGACGTAAGGTGGGAAATGAAGGGAAGGAGGAAAGAGGGTTCTATAATGAACATCCCACGGTTCGGATCTACTTTCTATATGAAACATTTACAACAAGAAATGACACAAAAATTGTCGAATCCTTTCATGCTTATTAAAAAAGTTTGCACTTCAGAGAATACAATATAAATGGCGCTTCGCAGCACTCGTTTTTTTTTGCGTTTTCTCAAATTTACTCTGCAAAAACACCTCATGCCACATTGTTCCTGCGCCTGAGTATCTATCTGTATGTTCGTTTGTCTGTCTGACATTCATCCTGGAGAACACAAAAGTTACGAAAGTGCACTGTGACGTAATTGATGCAGGGGAAGAATTTTTGACCCGTGGAGCGGAGAAAATAGTCTTTGTGGAAGGGAAATTTGAAGTCGTGAAAACGCTGAGATGATGGTCGAAAGCTGCCCCACGGATAACAACTTTAACGCGGCTGATGCGCCCATGAAGAAGTCGAGATGGAAAAATAGAAATCCGCAGATGGGGAATTTGTTGAGGAGCGGACCTATTTTCATTGAAGGTATTCTCGCTGCAGCATGTGGCTCTCATCAAAGAGATAAATACAAGTATAAAAACTATCACATGAAGCTGTAATGCTCGTGATTCCAGCGTCAAAAATGGCACCGAGGTCGCCGTTTGTCCACCGATCTTCATGAAGCTACCAGTATAGAAATGCAGTATGTGGTGCAGAAATTTCGGTAGAATTACTTTATTTAGCACTTATCATGCATGAATGCAACGTGCGGTATATAACAAAGCAAAAATGAGAAAGCAAAGAACAACAAATTAAACCCGAATCTTTTCCATAGAATATAGCGTTTTCCTTATGAGTCCATCCAACTGTTTTACTCATTTCAATAGTCAATTGTTTATCTGCTTCCGCTTATCCTTACAATCTACAGTTTAAATTCTCACAATTCATCGCTTGATCCATTTTATTAATAACTTTTCACTCCTCTTCACAACCCATGGCTTGACCCCTCTCGCACCCAACTCTGCAACCCACTCTTCACCACCTCCCACTTTACCCGTCACGTCTGGTAATTATCATCATTCATTCATCTACAGTGCGTACTATTTACCACCTAGCGCCTAATCTCACAACCTAATCATCACCCTATACTCCTTCACACAACGCAATATACCTCCAGCCACCTTAAACATAACCTCTCACCTTACACGGATCAACCCATAATATACGGAATCACACGACTCCTCGCTACGCCATAGCTAATGTGCCACACAATACTAATTTACAGTAAGCAAAGTAATTGTGCCATCAAATCGGTCCGCTCGAATTGTTAAAACTAATTTTTTCCATTCAAAATCTGATCGGTAAAGTTTTTACGATTTTTTTTTTCTTTCAGCAAATGGATGAACGTGAAGATTTCTCTTCGTTCAAAATCTAATTTTTCGCATATTTTTTTCGCGCATTAACGTCATCACCACACAAGAGGATTTGTTTCAGTCGTCTGGCACATTGACGTTCGTTCACCAATCCGAAGAATGAATGTATTTGAGAATGAGTCGATTTGAGACGAGTTTTTATCTAATTGCCACCAATGAAATATTCAAGCATTCACTTTCACTTTCCATATTGTTCACCGATCCGTCTTCAGAAATTTGTCGAATCAACATTTCGGGCAACAATTTCTTTCGACAGCGTTTTTTTTTCTTGTTGAAAAAATGCACAAAAAAAAACCAAAAATTCAACGAGATGGCCGATAATTTTCTGGTCCGCATAACATTGATTCTATCAATTAGTGTCTCAACTGTACAGGATCATTAATCAACATCTACGATAAACACTTTTTTAAAGTTCGAAGAACTTGTCTTTAATAAATTTTCATGAAATGTTTGAGGTTAGTTGAAATTCGGAAAGTTGGTATTAAAGACGTCGATCTCTCCTCATTGTAAGGGAAACCGCAATGTACCTCAAGCGTTACATCGAGATTTCTACATTTATCGGAACGCCACATAAACCATCGTCCATCTAAAGTAACATTATCTAAGAAATGGTTAAATAGAGAACAAACAGCTTCATTTTACCTATTAATTAAAACTTGAAAGGTGAATTAATCAATGTTGACGGCATTCTTGTCGAATTGATATCTTCAGCAATTAGGCGGATCATTTCTATGAGGCTATTCTGAGTTCTTTACGGCAAAGAGGATCACCGACAGTTGCAGTATATAAGATGTAGT
The DNA here is from genome assembly GCA_006503575.1 of Baylisascaris schroederi. Taxonomy (NCBI): domain Eukaryota; kingdom Metazoa; phylum Nematoda; class Chromadorea; order Rhabditida; family Ascarididae; genus Baylisascaris; species Baylisascaris schroederi. Next base: position 40,394 of record QEWY01002503.1, read on the forward strand.
CGATGCTTGAGAAAATGTTAAAAAGTCATGAATGCATCAACTTTAATATAGCATTCGAAAGGTATTTGATTATTCAATAGATTCGAAAATACCACTGCTCTATATGAACGATGGATTTCACACAATTTGCTGCATCCTTCCCCCTTCCAGCCACTCAAAAAAGTTTTCGAAGCAATATTCCACTGAATTTTTGAACTTATTTGCATTATTTCATAAAGTTTTGAAAATCCCTAGCTTAATATGAAAATAATTTCTGTTGCAAGAAATTTTAACAAGTACTTTTAAAGCTGAGCAATGATCAGCGTTAGGCGAAATGCAACAATAGAGGAGATGTGATTTCAACAAGAATCCATGGAATTACGGATAATTTCATTGCTCTAATTTGCACTAAATTGTAAGCTTAAATTAAAACACTAAGAAACGTATCTGAAACGTGAAGAATATATCGGTATTTTTGCAGTAAGTAGATGAATATATCAGTATTTTTGCAGTATATCAGTATTTGCAGAAACGTGAATATATCAGTTAGGTAAGCGAGAATTGCATTCCATTTCAAGGAGAGTTCGCCGTAGATGAACAACCCGTAAACAGTGAGCGTTACAGACACAGACATATACGTATGTGAGTGCAACCACCTTAAATATGAAATCTCACACTGCTGGCTATTAGTCTTTCAACAAGAGTGACAACACAAATATCACTCAAGCATCTTTCTGTTGCTTCTACAAGGCTTTACTTATATTTTCAGTCGATGACTGAAATATTCCTACCTCGCTTTAAAGTGTTGTAATTGTACCATCGAACACAATCATAAAGTGAATTTGGAATTTTCGAGATAACCGAATCTCGATCGGCACCTTCACATTGTATATCGCAAAGAGTACGCTTATTAATAGTTGCTGAAATAAATCATATTTGTTAGTGAATGTGCACCTTCATAGATTAGTTCGGCGACCACCTATAGAAGAATCTCTTTTTGTGAATGATAAAAAATACCTAAGTTCATTGCAAAAAGCTTCACTTTAATGTTTTTATGCTTCATTTTAAAATATTTGATTCGATTGTTGTTGCTAATGCTTCGCGTTTCTTTAAAAAAGAACAACGAAAAGTAAACTGTGGCTTCAATTGAGGATTTGATTGAAATACTATCACTCGAATGTAATTATTTTTCTTCTCACTAATTACAAAACATCACAATATTTACTAACTTCCTATATTAAATTTTGATTAATGCACATTACAGTGTAAAAATTTAGCGCTTCAAGAAGATTCGAAAGAAATTATCGAACGAACCGTTTGATTTTCTACCGCCGAGACTTCTCTGCTCGAAAGTTTCCACAAAACATCTTGTGCTCACTTCGGTTTCATCGGTGCCAATCTTCAGTCGACAGTCGGCTGGCAAATGAGTTGAGTTGTTGATGTTTCGATTGCGGCACACCAACACCCTTCGTTCTCAAATCAAAATTTTTAACTTACTCTTTCTGCTCCACGCAATGAATGCGAAGCCGATCAATTCCCTCACATTAGACTGTAGCATCGAAAAGTTTCACCTCCGCCATTGCCATAAACCGACCTCGCTTGAGAACCGAAACTCACTGTCTCTATTGCTTTGAGTCTTATTATTCACTATTTAGCGCTATAAACTCATCAGCATTTCCTTTAGTTTGACTCCGCCTAGAAAGAGCATCAAGAACGAAAATTCTGCTATGGTCCTTAACTTATAAGTCCAGAATCAGCGACAGCTAAGCCCATGGAATGAGTTCGAAAGTAGAAAATTCAACGAACAAATTCACCCCTAAGATTCGGAAAGTAGCAGAGGAGGAGCTATGTCGCAAGGTGGAGAAAAACGTTGAGAACCTGTAATTTGATATTTAGTAAATCAGTTATGCTTCAAAAATTCGATCATAGACACACCTACCAATGCTTGAAAGTATTCAGTTTTTGAGCACCTCAGAGATATGGATACGACTCAATAGCATCTCGGGGAAATCAAAACATTTCGTGAGCATTATGGGTCACCTACTCACAGGTAAGATTTGCATTGTTTCTAAACGTTTGTGATGTTTTGTTTACAGAGTAATAATATAGGTAAGAATTTATTAGCTCATAAACTTAGATAGAAAAATGTAAATTTTTTATTAAACAGTTTTGTTCAAGTATATGAATTACAAGTATATATTAAAATGTATAAATGGCCTCTTGAAGCCGTTACAACTCTCAATTGGCTTCACTCATCAATTCCGTATTTCAATTCGACTAGAATATCATACAAACGACAGCATACATTATCATACCAGAAATCTAAAACACGTTGTCAAGAAAAATAATTTGACAGCTAAGAAAATTGCTAGTTCTTTTATCAAAAGCTGAAGGAGCAATAGTTCTCGAGTTCCATACCCTGGATAATATGTTCAAAAGTGGAAAATTGAAAGCACTAAACATTCCGATCCTTGAGGAATGCTGAAATTTTCCGTGGTAGAGGTAGGAGTCCACTGAAATCGCAAAAGTGGTCTGCTAAGAGAGTAGAAATAGGGATTTACCGAAAATGTCTGCTTCACGCCCTTCTGGTTTCGAAAAGGTTTCTTGATATCACTTATTTTTGCGCGAACTGTCAACTAAAATATGCTGACAGCTGTCACTACATTCACATGAAATCCTGACGTATCACTAATCAATTTATTTGGAACGAGTGAATTATTATTGCAATGTTCTTCGACGGTTAACCTTATAGATATTGAATGACTGAATTATTGTTCCATTATCCGCATCCCACCTCCCCGCGTTCCACCCCATTCTATCCAACCTTTCCCCCTCCCATATTCAACCCCGTCTCTATGTTTCCTTCCATAAGCAATGGTTCCATTGAAGCAGTTGAACACGCATTCACAACCAACCCCATCTGACGACTTTCGAATAGTCGACCTTATCCTCGACATCGTTTGCAATGGTGTTCTGAACGATTAATGCTAGCAAAACTGCTCCAACCTGCATCGAACTGTCTGCAAGACTCATATACACGATTTGGAGAGGGTACCACAAGACGGATGAAGAGGTGCCGTAAGCAGCGTTAAAACCATTTATAGAAAAGGCTGCAAAAAGTATTTGCCCGAATCTATAAAGTGCCAAAGAATCTCCACGTTTCGTACATGAAAATACTAAAACGGGAATGGTGATATGTTTGATCGAATTACAGTTGTGAGTTAACGACTGTGAGACTCAACATACTGACATACGTGAAGAGGAGGTTTTAAATTACATATGGGCAACCAACCCATTTCTTTCTAACTAACCAAAAATGGTGCAGTTTGCAGGAAATGCGCTCCAATGAGATGGGAGGCACAGCCATCTAAGAACGAATAACTTACCAAAATGCATAGGTAGAGGTTTTAAATATCACACAAAAATTAACTAAACGTACAAAGCTTTTGACGTTTGTGCCATTACAGCAAGCAAAGAGATTGAACACTTGAGAGGCAAACTTCCCTTGGCAATTCACTTCTTAAACTTGCATTTTGCCTTACAAATCAAAAGATTTGCTAAAAATAGTTCACTGTAAAATTTATGGGAATAAACAAGCAAAGATAAACAATGCATGTTTTGAATATAACATGAAAAAGGTATCAGATATAGGCAATTTAGTGCATTTATTAGAGAGAACTTTTGATGGCAGTAAAGAGGTGGATTGACAGTACTTCCATGATTGACTGTTTGTTGTAATGGTTAACATTTAGAGCGCATCGACTTCCCGTTATTTAAGAGACAAATGCGACACCAAAAACTCCTTTAAACGTTTGTTATTAGTGAAACGGATGTTCTATTAAAATCAACATATTTTGATTTTGCCTTGCATTAGCGGGTGTCACTAAAATCTGAAGGATGTTGAGTAGGGAGGTGTGATAAAGCATCAAAAGCAAGTCACTTCCCAGTGATCAGATGATAATATACCGTACCTCAATATAGATAACTTTATACAGAATAATATATAATACCTTAATTTGCTCAAATCATGCGTAATTCTACTCAACAAGCAGTTCTGGCAATGAATTAACCTTCATAAATTTAATTTGTTCCCTTTCTTGCTCGCACATAATTTTCAAGGATTGCTCTTCCTGATTCTTGTTAGTTGAATTTTATGGAATAACGATAGCCATCGTATTCCAATTTTTGATGCTTCATCAAAACCTCTATCACCTTAATCTCTGTATTTAAAATGAGGCACTTTACTTCGCCACATCATCATAAAGGTGAACGTTTTTTTTGTATGAGGCTTTATCGTTGATCTTCAGAGAGCAATTTTATTGGCAGAGCAATTTTGTTGAGCATAAGAACAATGAGAGCAGTTAATAAGATGGATTCTTCAACATAAATAGTGTTGAAGATTGCACTTAACAGAATCGATTATTGCAGCAGACATTCGATGATCAGCAACATAAAGTGCACTGATAATGGAATAGCTTTTCCTCTTGGCCAGCAGCTGAAGCCGTTTACAATGAGCAAAGATATCTTTCCACAACACACTCTTCGATATTCACAGAAAATTTATTACATTTACATTTTTATTTGATCATTAAACTCGGCATTTAAAAAGAAAAATATTTTTCAATTGATATTACCTCAAATTGCTTAGTTAATTCTAGTGAACAATCAAATATCTTACAAGTGATCACCAAATAGTCTTAAATGAATTACACGAAACCATTTTATTACTCGCTTTTCGCTTTCCTTAATGCATATAATCATCCATGCAGCACATAAACCTTTTATCAAAGATAAGCAAAGCTTCTAATTCTTTAGCAATACTCCTAATAAACAAAGAATCCCATCTGTGTTATTTTATCAGATGCATAGGCAACTTCCATTATCCTATCAGTTATCAAGTTGGTGGCCATCGGACAAGGATTCTGCAAAATGGAGCGGAAATAAACGATGAATAAAAGTCGAGAAAGGAAGTTAACATGAAAGTGATGAAAGTAGTGAATTTCAATTTCAAATAGTGAACTTATCCGAATAGAATGCGTTGCTTTGTCGTATTGCGACATCGTTGACGACGACCTCATTCAAGCGAATTGCAAAAACGTCTAAAACAAAGAAGACCCATCCCTTTCCCGATCACATAATACACACTCAACAAAAATTACACCATTTAAATCAAGCTCATCTTCTCATCGATGAGTACGTTTCAACATTGAATGAAAATACAACGAGGTTAGAGTATCGTATACTAAAATTCAATTATAGTTATAAAACCACTGATAATGCAAGCATATTAGCATACAATTTATAGATTGTTGGTAATTCGTACTAGTCAATTGAAAATATGAGTACTTCTTCATAGAGATGTATACTGTTCAATGCAGCAACTTCAGATCATCTTCAACATTGGTGTACGCTATGTGATAATGACAAGCAGTTCTAACGGCCATAATCGTCGCTATTTTTTGCAGTATTTATGGGAAAGAAGCCGTTGAAGTGGTAAAATCTTTTAATGCTCATTCAGTCGAATAATTCGTCATCAAGCGGCTAATCGTTCAATATGTAATTTTTATTTAAATAAAGCGATATGCAACGCTTTAGAATAAATGTGGAATGAAACATTATTCAGCTTAATGCTGGAAATTTATTTAATTGGTCATTGGGGAATTTTGCAAATTCATCGAATGTTGCATTTGAATGTAGTACAAATGCATTTGCATAATTGCTAATTGCAACATTGTTTCAACATTTAATGTCGTTGCACATATATACAATGGGCAAATAAATCAATTGCAAAAAATAAACTTCATAGAGAGCATAATTATTGATTACTTTTTATTAGACGTATGTTAATGATTATTACTACGTTAATGATAGAGAGTGACAATGAGTGAACAGTTTCGTGTAATAGATGAATTTGGTGCAGCTTTCACTTTTATTGACAGCCGTCCCAATGAAAAGCAAACGCTTGTTGAGAGTCTTGCCTAGTCTTGAAGATGTTTTGCCGCAAACGATCGTCTACCAATTGTTCAATGCATCTCAGCGCATTATCCAAGTTAAAATGCATCAGTTTATTGAACCATAATCGGCAACGAAATATCGCCTTATCAATGTTTCTTGGCTACAATAATTCACTTCTAAATAAATAAATAGAATCAACTTCCGTTTGGGATATCATTGATCCTATACACCAATTAGAATGTAATCGTACAGGTCTGCACTCACAACTCAGTCAAATATCAGTTTTTATAAAATCACTAATATGAAATCAGTGCGAAAATCCAAACGCAATTTAATGGTAGAATAAGGCCTCTTCTCTCGACATGTTTCTTTCTTGTCAAAAACAGAGAATCGGGCAACTAAGAATTTTTTCAAATAGCTTTTTAATCAACCGTTGATGACGACTGAATTTTTAAATTTATTGCTGTCTTCCAAATATTTCAGTATAAATTCCTCACGTGAATTTTCACTCTTCTATTGCTCATGGTTAGACCCCTTCATTCCATAATAATATCGACGACCTATTCAACTTCCTCACCTGCATCGTCTTCAGCTCGTCCTCTTCAGCCTTCCGGCACCTAGCCTTTCCATACCTGTAATATTTTCTGCAGAACAAGTTAGCCAGAGAAAATAGTTGAAATGAAGCAAAAAGGGGAACTATTCAACACATCGATCATGCTTATCATATTATGAATAACCACATTCAGGTTACCAATAAAAATGAAACGATAGCAAAAAAAAGTAGGAGAGATGACGTCATTAATTTGGAAGTGCATTAAAATATTCGTGCTCAGAAAAGTTGTAAAAAGACGTTGCGGCGAATTAATATCTGAATGGGGTCATTTAAACAAAAAAAAAATGGAAATTTGCACTACAAATGTCTGAAATAAATTTTAGGATTCAATTGAAAAATTTCCCACTGAAGACGGAAGAATTGTAAAAATAAAGAAGGATAAGATTGTGAATAAGATGATATGATTAGATTGTTTTCGTTGATATTGTCAAGCAAACGTTGATGATGGTTTATTAGCTCTGCATTCATTAAAATAAATATTATATTTATAACAGCTCACTGAAATAATTGCAATTCTGAGCAAAAAAAATGGAATTTGCTGTTAAATATCAATAACTGTTTAGTATCGGGATGAAATTCTTATTCATTTGTTGTGACCTTTGACCTTATTTGCATAAATGAATAAACAAATCCTCGCTGCTATTAAAAATAATTTCGACAGCACATTTAACAAGGGCAAAAGGATGAGATATGCATTGATGAAAACAGTCTGATGCATTAAACAACGCTACGCACTTTAGGTAGTTCAGATTTGCAATACCCATCCACATATCACTCAGAAGGTTATAGCTGATGAATGTTTATGCTCACTCACTTGTTCAATTCCCTTTTCATCAACTTCAAAAACACTAGCACTTTTGAATCTCCCCATTAGCGGACACTTCATTGCGCGCTTTTGCAAGTCTATTTTATAAAGTAAACTGTGGCGATATCCTCGAATCTTACTCCTCCTGTCTCTACTTATATATGTGTATATGTCTGTCTGTCGGATATTTTAAGCTTCATGACTACTGAAATTAGGTTGGCAAATTTGGTGAATTTAATGCATACCACAAAGTGACCTCATATCCAAAGTGAAAAAAATTTGCGTGGATTTTACACTAACTAGTTTATAGAAAACCAAACTTTCGAGGATGATTTGTATGGACAATCGAATTGGTCAAATATGAAGGCTTCATTCTAGAGACTCTACTTTTTCTTGCTAAATTGTGAAAATCGTTGGTTTAACCAGATTTCCCAACTACAGGAAACGTAAAATCCAGACAAATTTGTTAAATGAAAGAAATGGACAAAGTGCCAGATGAGCCCTCATAATATGCGCTTTTGCACCTTGCTCACCTGTCCAATCACCTGTGCAAACAACCAAAAAAATAAATAAAACATGCAGAGAAATGGCTTCATATTTTGGCCGGCCTGACCGGCCATGTATCACCTTCAAAAAGATTCGTTTTTCATCGATTCGAGCAATCCAAAATGAACATCTGATCGGTGTAAAGTGGTGGCAAATTTTCCGGCACCTTTAAATGCTCGAAACCTTTTAAAATTGGTAAGTTCTAGGGTAAAAGTTCACATTATCTGAAGTGAAGCAATAAGAAGCTCTAGTACTGGAATAAAATATAAAAAACGAGACTAAAGAATATGAGAAATTAAGAGGAAGAAAGAACAATTGAGTCAGCAAGAACGTTGAAGCAGCTGGCGAGGTAACGAAACAAACAACCAAGGAATGCTATGAATATAGGTTTCGCTGTAAAAATATTCTTACTAATTGGAAATTGAGTAGGCAATCGGTTAAATGCCAGAAAATGTTTAGGATATCTAATGATGAAAAGTATGAAATAAGCATTACCGGAAATGCAACCCTACAAATCCTCGTTTGCAAGTTTGCTCTCTTCCAACACAATTGCGACTCCTAACTCCTCGATCATTCGCTTTTCTTTTTTTGTAACAGCTATCGCAATATTTCGCTAAAACCGAAAAGCATAAAAACGTCGTATCAGTGGCGTAAGCAAAATTAGGTATTGAGTTTTTGGCGATGAGATCGCACCAATCGTCGAACGCCGAACGCTGCGCCACAATCGTATGACGATCTTTGATCTTACAGTGGGATTACGCTGAATGTAAGTAGTGGGTACAATAAAAGCAACGGTAATGAACATCGATTTATTTGATCGATTCTAGAGGTTTTTTGCACTGTACTAATCGCAAGACTGGTGAAATAAATGATTATTAAATATTGTAATGAAATGCATTAATGCTATGTTTCAGGAATATCTTCTTCGATATTTAAATAATAGGTTGAATTTGAAAAACTCCTTGAATTCTATAAAATTCGTGAAAATTCCATCAAATGCAACAGCTTTCTTTAAAATATGCATACAGCTTAGGCTAGACCAAAATTAAAAAAAAAAGAAATTGCAGATTTTTCGTAGATGGTTTTGAAGATATGATTTTTTTCCGGTCAGAATTCATAAATAGTTGAAATTTGCAGACTCTTGTGAAACTTGCAGAAAAATTTTTGAAAGAGGTTGATTTTCTGAATCCAAATCGTAGAAATATTTCACAGGTAGGGTGAATTGGGGAAAAATTCGTACAAAATGTACGAAAATAGACAGCACTTTGAAAGTGCTTTGCCGTAGTACTGCGCTCCCCTTCCTTTCCTAGTTGAAATGAAACCTCCAATGTTCTGATGAAATATGCCTATCCAGTTCAAATCTCTAGGAACTATGGAGATCTTCTTATGATAGGTATATGATAGGTTAGTAATTTCTTTAATATTGTACTATGATAATATCATAAGTACCATTATGAGACCTTTTTATACAGTTTTCAAGTAGTTCGTGCAACATTGTGCTTGCTGTAAATCAACCGTTCCTCTCGTGCGTCAGCACTGTTTAATGTAAATGCTGCAGTCGGTTGTTTTATTTTTCTCTAGAAAAACTTATACGCAGAAATTGTGCAATCAGGCCACTTGACTTCTACTAGAACTAGATTGCCTTAACTATGACATAATTTTCAAATAATATCTCATCAAGCTGCTACTTTATTATATAATACTACTATTTTATAGTTTAATAGATTTTGCATGCAAAGTATTATATCTATATTCCTCATTCTTGCAATCTTTAAACCCTATCATGACCGATATTTACATCACTTCTTTCCTATATCATCGATGAAGATAATCACAAAACTCCTATATTCATCTGGTTTCAACAACACAAAAAAAGAACATAAATGAGGTGGGAAAATCTTTGTTAGTTAATAAAAGAATAAAAAACACTTAAAGACTTCTCTCTAAGTTTAATATGGCAATCGTACAACGAAGAATGGCTAGAAGGAAAATCGCTTGAGGTCATTGCGCTTTTAAGCATAGCATTGTCGAAATCAGACCTATCTATCTCTCGTTTCTAAAACACTGAACCCCTCCCGTTCGTTAATATTTTATTCAATACCTTCAAAAATTCTATCTGAAGTATGTGACCGCTTTTATACCGGTGCCAATAGCTCTCATGCAACATTTAAGCTGTTTTCAGTGACACCATTTTTGAATGAATGCATTCAAACGCATCTACAGTAGCACTTATTTGAGCGCCAATTGATTTATTCAATTATGATTACAATTCATATGCTTCCGCTCAGTGGCTTACCTCTTAAACCTTTTAACGGGTGGCAAAAGATGGACAGGTCATTAGTATAGACTCAAACTGGTTCAGATGATGGACTACTATGTGTCACATAGGTGGTACAAGCAGATGGTGGTATATTGCGAAGGTAACTTTTGTAGAGTTGGAGGATATGAAAAAGAAAATAGGTGAAAATTGCCTTTATTGATAAGATTTAGAGTATAACAACCTCAGTTTTGTTAAGGAATGCTGAAATCGGCATTCTTTGAGAAGCACTCTTGAATTCGATCCCTATTGCTAGGTGCATTCGACGTTCATTGTGAAGTGCTCATTGCTCTTCGGCTTTTTTCTTTTTTCAGACGACAACTGTTTTCCGGAAAAAAAATCATCTCATAGGCAAAACGGTCTTTCAATCCGCTGAACTCATTTGAAAAAGTAAAGGAAAAAATTTTAAAACTTTCCACTTTTGTTAAAGTAAATTCTTCCAAAGACGTAATAGAAACTACGTGAAAGCCCTCTGCAGGTATTTTGCCGGTTTCTTCCACAATCGGTCCAGTGCGATCCGAAAAAGAAGGATTTTTTTTTTAAATTATGGATTTGCGAAACTCAGTTGATCGTATATTAACCAGTATGTGACGCGTTATTTCACTATTATTGAGTAAAATGCAACTTTTAGTGAAGAGAATTGCAAAAACTGCAAATAATATAAAAACGCATAGGTTTTACGATCCTTACTCGCTTGTTGAACTCTTTTGCAATTTTCCTGCAATTGCAAAATTTGGCAAAAATCCATTGTGGTGATATCATTTGTGTGTTCACGTAAATTGCATCAGCACCCGAAACAATTCGAAAGTTATGGTGATGAATAATGATGATGACATCATGAACACCGCAACAAAGAGACCTTCTATCTGAATGAGCTTTTGACATAAAATGATCTAAAAATCAAACTTTTTAGCTGCACAATCGGTCGATTTTAATGCAAAATTTTGCAAAGTTGTTCTTCATCGATCGAACAACCGATTACAAAAATGTTTCAGTAACAAAATAACTGCAAAAGGTATAATTATATAAAGAAGTATAACATTTGAATAGGTGAAACAGTAAACATATATCATATTCGTTTCAAAAGAAATAAGAAGTAAAGCTTACTTGTACACAAAACCAGATGGCTAAAAATGTAGCAACAGGAACGGTGAAACGATTTTCGACGAGAGATGCTTTGTTGCACTGATTGCAACCGAATCAATTCTTCAGTCTTGGCGTTTATATTTCACCTTATTTTTCTTTTCGTCTTCCATATTTTGTGCAAAAATTCGTAAGGACATATCAATTTGCATAGATCGATTATGCATATTTAGCTGGTAGTACACATCAATAGCAACATATTGCAAAAGACAGCACAGATGAGTCGATCTGCAAGAAGAGGTGATTTATGTATGTGTGAAGAGGAATTCAAGATCAGAAATGTTCATATAGTGTAACAGGAGATCTGCATGCCAGTACAATCTATTCCCCTCTATCTAACTTAATTTTCATTCCCGAAATCACGCCCTATTACATAACAGGAGGATATGATGTGAGGAGAGAAACGAAGGGCAATGGAACAATGTGGACAGTTGCCGCAATTGTAGCATTCATTGAAAGGAAATAAACTGTATATTCCTATATATAAAAATGAATATTCTTGAAGTTATAAATCACTCATCTGAAATGTTGCAATACGATATGTGAAATTAAATCGTCACTAATTTCCCCTTCGAATATTCTTTTCCTCCCAGCTGGATGAGGTCAGGCGCACTTGAAACGTCAATGTATGAGCACTCTTGAAGGATGGACAACTTCACCACAATAAAAAAAAAACACCAACATTCACGTTCGCATTGAGTTGAAGTTCGCATCAGATGCCTTAATGAAAGAGGATGACAGTTGTTTCTTTATAGGTCTTCGAAATTGCACGTCTTCAAATGCTAAATAAATGCCCTCAAGCACGTCAACGATACATCTTCACCGATTGCAATAAGTTTTTGCATCGTTGCAAGTGGGAGTGGTCTAACTATTGCTCTATATCAGCTATTTGCTCATCCCTACTTTATACCATTAGCTCACTTACACAGTGTTGCACTCCTCGATAGCGCTACATTCATTGGCTTTTCCCATTCATCTTTAACGCTATTTCCCTTCATTTAACCGTTCTTAAAATCCTTATATCTTACTTCTTTATTCTTCAACAATATTCTCCTCTTCTAATAGTCCATTTCACCACAAAGGATACTCAATTGAGTAGTCATATTATTCGACCTTCCAGGTTAAAAGAACTTCTACAACCTGTCCAATGCTTGAAGTAGTAATTCGATTGAAAGTTTCGACCCATTCAATCAACCTGCCATAGCATAACCATATAGAAAATACGTTTTAACTCGCGATCTTTGTTACTCAGCAACGGTGTTACAAAGTTTGTGGTGTAGTGCCCTATGCGAAGAAGCTGCAACGTGCATTCGAGAGCATCGGCTTATTGCTTATTGCGTGGCCTAAATTCGTTCGCGGCTGCTTATAGACGTTTCTCGTGGGACGTCTAAACCATTATTTGCTGTTCGTAATGTGAGTTTTTAAATTTCAGTTAAAATTTGGGTGGCTCATTGCTCTGTCACGTCTGTGCTTATGTATATCTGTGTATGTCTGTATAATCTGTAACATAAATGGGAAAATTCGGGGATTCGCTGATTGTAATATCGACGATAGGTTGGCATCCTATACTAAATTTCTTATTAATCTGNTAGTCCATAACGATAGAGTTGTGTTAAACTCTACCTTGATCTGATGGCTTGCTTTTGAGCAAAGCGGGCCGCAAAAGCACAGGAACAGAACCCCGTTCTATATGATCGTAGGCCCATTCCGGTCCTGATTCTGTTCTACTCATGAAAGGATCAAATTTGACTTAGATCCAACTTTTGGCAGTTTTTGAACCTTTTTTTTTTTACTTACCTGCCAGTTGTATTATAATGCAATATGTAGTTAATCAGAGATGCAATTCCTTGTCAGCACGGTGATCTGATCAGAGCGTTTTAGTGTTGAGAGAATGGAATTCATTGGTTTTGTGAACGGTGTCTGGAAAGTTTATTGTTTAAGCTATGTGGCCAAAAAACCGAATTCTTTTTGCACTGAGGCTGGCAATAGGAGTTTAGATGTTTTCTTAACAAGCGCCGACTGGTTTAACATAAGTCAACGAACGGCTGGAAGCATATAGATGGGTGGTTAGGGGTGCATTGTCGATCACTGCGGATGCGCATATATGCAAAAATGGCGGATACTTGCAGAAGACAGCTCGATCTTCTCTCTTCACTTATATGATCGATCATATTGAACACAGCATCCGTACCGCAAAATTTCATCCCACTCAGTCGCTTAATAATATCAGATTTCATTCATTCAACTCGAAAATTCTGAAGAATTTTGGCTATTTTATCGAATTTGCCAACTTCAAAAGGTTGAGGTGGAATCTGTTAAGCTGATCGAAGAATATATTTAAAAATGACGTAGTGTGAAGGGGCAGACGTATATTTTGTTGTTATGGAGTTGAGTTCATATATGAATGAAGTGCATTCAATTGGTGACCAATTTCGGAGTTGTTGTTCGATCATTGTCTCCGATTAAATCGATGCACTTCGATTCTTTTAACTTTTCACTATTTCATAGAAAGTCACTTGAAAAGTTTTGCAATAGGAATGTTGTAAGTTAGCATTTCACAAGGTTTATATGTTAATAAAAATTTCACCTTCATTTAAAAGTATATTCCTCAATTAAAATCGACGATAATCCAAAGTGTTTTGTCTAAAGGTGGCATTCTTCAACAAATTATTGAATATTTTAGTAATAGAGAGGTCACTGATTTCTCGTTTATTTCCCGTGTATAACGAAACTGCTGACATCTGCAAACAATTTCCGTTGATTTTTGTTGTAAAAATAAGTTAGAAATGACACGCTTACTTACTTTGCATCGAGGTTGTCATTTTGGTCTTGAAAGCAAAGTCTGACATATGCAAATTTCCCATGATAATGAATGAAAGGATGCGGAGTGCAATTCCGTTTTTTTTTTCAGTCGAATCAGTTTTTTTTCAGTTGAATAGAATATCTAAAGTGTTATATCTTCTCAATTTTATTGTTTTGATACAGTGGGAATTTAAAGTATAATTTTTGCCACATTTTATATTACTTTTGTATCTCATGCATAATATTTAATGATTTCTGTCCTCTTTATGCCATAAGTTGAATGGTTTCGTAAATTGCTTCGACTAGATTCCCCGCCTCAGTCCAGCCAACCCATTCCACCCACATCACCTTCATCCGGACGAGGACGTGAAACAAATCCCAACCGTCATCTTGAGTGGAACAACGATGAATCGACTCATCAACATCTGGTGGACAAGAGACTAGCCTGAGCTTCACTCTTCACGAGACCGTATAACTTCTCATCCGAAATGGAAGTAGAATCGATGTGAAGAGATATTTGTTCGTAATGAATATTTTGTTGGTTAAAGTAAACTAAAGATCATTTAATTTCTAACCACCAAACAAGTATTGGTTAATCGATGTTGAGGGTCATTTCTGCTCATTGCATTCTTAACGAGGACGTGAAACAAATCCCAACCGTCATCTTGAGTGGAACAACGATGAATCGACTCATCAACATCTGGTGGACAAGAGACTAGCCTGAGCTTCACTCTTCACGAGACCGTATAACTTCTCATCCGAAATGGAAGTAGAATCGATGTGAAGAGATATTTGTTCGTAATGAATATTTTGTTGGTTAAAGTAAACTAAAGATCATTTAATTTCTAACCACCAAACAAGTATTGGTTAATCGATGTTGAGGGTCATTTCTGCTCATTGCATTCTTAGCCATCCGATGCATTGTGGTTAACTTTTAGTGGAAACACTTGATACGGAATATGATTCAAAAAGCTTATTTAAGCTTTGGTTCATTTGTGCCCATCTTAGTCTTCCCACTAACTGAAATGTTCTTTGTTTTTATCATGAAGGAATTCGTTGATGATGAACGTCGATTGTATCTTGTTGTGTTGTAGGTGATTCATATGAGGCATCTTTATAGGAAGGAGCCCCTGGTAGTGGGTAAAGAGTGCCTTCGTGCACAAGTCGCCGAATCGTTCCCCAATGATGTCTAAATTTTCCACCCGAGGGATTTCATCATCCCTTCGGTCACTGAATGGGTTCCATCTTCCATCCGCGTCGATCGCAGCAGCGTCGCTAAACGCTGTCATTCCTTCGTTAGTTTTCATCCATATTTGTTTTTTCTTTCTTAGATCTTTTCTCGAGCATGGCAGTAATTGTGCATAAGAATCAAAAAACGTCTTTAGCTAATTATGGGATATTTACCTATCGGTAAAGGTGATATTCTTTATCTTATCATCGATAGCTTTTTTGAATGCACTGTTCGTACAACTTTTCACTGGATTTGTCACCTTTTCAAATTATGGCAACTTACGCTTAGCGTAAATCGCTACTCATAATTACGTTCACTGAAGTACAACCGAATGTATAAATACCTTACCTTGTTTATCTCCTTGGCAGCTGTCACTAACGAGCCACTAATGCTACGGTGATGAAGTTGACGTGATTTAATTTGCTCCATACATTCATCTCTAATTCTCCATTTCGTTATCCGTCGTTGTGCTTTCTATGAGTTACAGGCACTCAAAAATATAAGAAAATTAAATTTGTATTATTTAACATCGAATCCCGTCCAAAAAAGTAATCCTTAATTGTGGTATCTTTATGGCAGTAGGAGGATGCATTTTTGAATTTAGTGGATTGGATCGAAAAACGTCCAGTGGTGCGGTCTCATAAAGTTTTGAATAAAGTTGTGTGCATTAAAAAGTGGGAAAATTTTGCATATATTTACACCGACTGGTTTATCATTTGTGCGCGTGGTCAGGGTAATTAGAATATGAGGGATTTTTTTTTTTTTGCATAATTGGGTGTTGGTAAAATAATTTTTGCATAATTAATATAAGATGGTAAATTCTGGAAGTGGCTAGTCAGTCAGTTGAGGTGAATTTATTGCATTAGCTGCTTTGTTGCTGTTCTTCTTTCGTCCTAATAGAATATGACCTGGTTCTTATTTCAGCCGTGCAGCATCCACATGCCGACTTTCACCACTTTTTGGTGGATCGCCTAAACTCGTTGGTCAACTCAAATATAATCGGCAACCACTGAAGGCGAGTGTTCGATTCTACAGCCCTGGTAAGGATTGATTGAATCATGCTAATCGATTCCTTTATGCTACTTGCGAATAGCATATGAGTGATTAAGATCTCTAACAGTATAAAATACTATGTTTTGACATTTTTGAACTTGTAATGTGGCCGCAAGTTACGCATGTTCGGTTTTTTTAACACCTATCTGTCTGATGTGTATAGCGTTAGGATGTTGGTGGATATCTTCTATATCGACTTCAAACATTCGTATTATGAGCCGTTGCCTCTTATCCCTACATCCTGCGTCCTCGCTTTTCCCTTCTAAATTACAAGAAGAATTTATCGGCCTAAATGAATGATCACACAAGTTGATCGCACTACAATAGTGCTTTATTTTCTTTAAACTTACAAAGTTGGCAGTAACCATAGTCCTCACTTTTCGATATCCGAATATGTTCATTGTAGCCTATCCTTTGGGGATTTACAAAATCCATCATAGTGTTATCCAAATTGTTATTTGTATTGCATCATTTCAAGTTTTGGCTCGTGTGATTATCGTTTCTTTCAAAGTAATAACGAAGATCTGAATAGATTGAAAAAAAATTGATAGCGCAACGACTGCCAAGTTGAGTTGAATTCATTTTTCGATGCCGTTCTCATATAATTGCGAGTAGTACGAATCGGTGGTCGTCAACGTACTCAGCACGTACTCCATTGAATGGCTTCTAAGGGAACATATTCGTAAAGTGTTTATGTTTTGAGTCTTCAGCAGATCCTTGCACCATATGACTTTTGAAGCCTAGATTGCCCAGAGGTCATCTGGAAACGAACTTAGATTGCCCAGAGTTTTACTCGAATGTGATGGCAACTGGCTTCTTAAACTTTGGAGGCGTGGGTACAAGCTTAGGTGAACGGGATGGGTGAAGTGGTCATTTTTGGAAGACATTGGAATTTGCTCATGTCTGTAAATTGTGAGATGTGTTTAAGTGCATAGAGCAGAAAGGTCCATCCGAAGTTGAAATCAGAACCAACTTTCTCTGCATTTCTGAGGTGACCCTTTCGCCAATTCAGTCCCTAAAACATGTAAGACAAATTATAGGTTGTTATCGAACGTTGCCATAAATAAGTTGTGCTAATTCAATTTTTTTCTTTAGATCTGCCCGAGCACAAAAAAATTCCATTGCCGGCGTTGTCGCCGACTATGGAGAAGGGTAACATCGTTTCGTGGCAAAAAAAGGAGGGCGATGAATTGGCAGAGGGTGATCTTCTATGCGAAATCGAAACCGATAAGGCGACGATGGGCTTCGAGACCCCCGAGGAGGGCTTCCTTGCCAAAATTCTAATCTCAGAAGGAACCAAAGACGTTCCAATCGGGAAGGTCTCTTTTTTCTCGGTTTTGCAGATGAATAAAGATAATTGAATCGAAATATAGCTTCTTTCATTTCGCATGTATTTTTGAAGCAATTTTGTCTTATTTATTTGCATAAAAGAGGCATCTCTTCATGCAGTCGTTAGAATGTAAGTAGATAGTAATGTTGCAATGAAAATCTTACGATTTTGCTTTTCGAGTTAGTTGAGGAGATTGTGAGTGGAGTTTAGACAATTTTTTTTTAGATGTCTACGCACTTGGAATAGTGATTACCAATCAGTAACATTAATAAATATCGAAGTAATTTATTAGTTCCTCAGATGTCGCCCGTTGATTTTTGTTTGCTGTTAGACTTCATTAAAATGTCGATTGTTACTCAGCCGATTATCGACTTCAAGTTACCGTTTACCGTATTTGGAAAAAATTTTGATGCAGTCATGTCTGTCTACCGCCTGTAGAGATTGATTAAGAGTGTAATTGAGAAGACACGATCATCGGAGGCTTATTAGTTACTTTACTGTGGTTATATGATCGACGGAAGTCCATATTGAGAGGGTGATATTTCAGTTATTATGCATTATCGTGTCAAGTAAAGACGATGTGGCCGCGTTCGCTAACTACAGCGAGGATGGAGCGGGTGTTGCACCAGCCGCCGCACCGGCTGCTGCAGAGGCGCCAGCCGCAGCAGATGCCGCACCTGCCGCATCAGCTGGAGGTAATATTGCCTTTCATTAGATTCTTGCTATTGCACTTTGGCAAGGATATATGCGTCATCTAGAGCGTTGTATATGCCAAAACGAGAATAAACTTACGCTTTATTCTCATTTCTGGATGCGTATAGATCAAGATGAGCAAGTGCTGTGATCTCCTTTCCGCATGTTGCGTTGTTTTTTTCTGAGCATAACCCTAAAAAATTCCCTGGTGAAGAGATAAAAATTCGATTAAGGGAATCACTTTCTATCAGATTAATAAGATTCTAACTGATATTCGCGAAATCTTTTGGGTTAATCATTCTAATAAAGAATTGCAGCGCATGCAGAACGAAAGGATGAAGCAAAAGGTCATTAGCGATGGGAAGTTTATCAAAAAAGTAAGGTAAACGACACGCTTTAATGTTGCTGTTGTAACGTGGCCCATCGAATCAGAGGGGACTTCTCGGAAAGGCGGTGCGGTTGCTTCACACGTTTTATAAAAGTGAAGAAATTTAATAGGTTCGAGACTATCCCGGAGTCAACCATCCAGGACATTCATCTGTTTGCCCTCTGAGCATATTTCAGTTGGTGGACTTCGAGGCCAGAAAGTTTTTAGTGAACAGCCGAATGTACCTTAGATATGCCCTTAAAAGCATTCGTGTGCATCAACGCCTAAAATATTTCCCACACGAAATGGCTCGAATATTTGAAGGACAGCTATCGGATTGCTATCGTGGCGGTGTCGTTTCATTTTTGTTTCAGACTTTCCTGAGCACAAGGAGATTCCTCTGCCAGCTCTGTCGCCCACCATGGAGAAGGGTAATATAGTTTCTTGGCAAAAGAAGGAGGGCGATGAATTGGCCGAGGGTGATGTGCTATGCGAGATCGAAACCGATAAGGCGACGATGGGCTTCGAAACCCCCGAGGAGGGATTCCTCGCAAAGATTCTTATTCCCGAAGGAACAAAAGAAGTCCCCATCGGAAAGGTGGGCTTACTTTTTGTGATATTCTTCTGATAGATCTGCTACTACAAGTAGATTCACGTAGTTATGTAATCTCTCGAACGTTATCACACTTTTTAAAATATAACTTTGAAAGGTTTTGAAAAAATATGACTTATAATTTGATCTCCAGTAAGTTTTCGTGGTCCATCGCAGTTTTCATGTATATCTTCCTTTATGCTCGTTACTTCTTATTGTTATAATTATAGAACCTAACCTTAGTACCGGCCATCTATATTGCTGATATTTGAAAAGCACTGTTACACCGAGAAAGTTTCCACAAGGCGCGATATTAGAAGGAAAGTCAGTGGCTATATGATAATATTGTCTGTGGGCATGAATAAGTAGCTCAATTAATTTCCACCAAAGGTCTAGGTAGTGTTATGGCATGTTTTAGGGGTAGTCTTATTGCGTTGTGCTCATTTTGGTCGGATACTGTTGTTATACGGTTCTTGTATTTGAAATCATCTTTCGTTTTGTGAACACTTTCATCTTATCCTATTCTTTGAAAGGAATCATTTCCTGACAGCAGTGATGTTTTATATTGCAGTTATTGTGTGTCATAGTATCGAACAAGGATGACGTTGCGGCATTCAAAAACTTCACTGGATCAGCTGCTGGTGCTGCTGCTCCAGCACCGGCAAAAGCAGCTCCACCTCCAGCGGCTGCTGCACCACCACCACCACCAAAACCAGCTGCAGCTCCAGCACCGCCGGCGCCAGCAGTTGCCCCTGCTGCTCCAAAACCAATAGCAGCTGTGGCACCTCAACCTGCTGCTGCAGGCGGTAGAGTTAACGCAACACCATACGCCAAACGACTTGCTGCTGAGAAAGGCGTCAATCTTGCTGTATGTTTTCCAAGCGTTTCTTAAGCTAATGGTGTCTTCTATACTAAGATAGACGGAACAGAAAACGAATTCGTCCATCGTAGCATCGGAAAATCTATGAACAAGAATGTGATTGGGAAGTGGGATAGCATTGCCCTGATCATCTGCATTCTAATTTTAAGTACCCACCATTAGAGGAACTCGTGTGGCTACTAAATATTTTCTTTTTTACTTTATCACAGACTAAAAGTGACATGTGTCAGCCATTGTATTACATTAGCAAATGTGTCGGTTGGTACATGGTGATCTGTAGTTGAGCACCTCCCTTCCTTTGCCTTTATCATCGACAGTGATCATTCGCTAAAGTGTCGTTATCGTTGAATTACGATGACAGCTTGGAATTAAACTATAGAGCTTGTCCAGTTCGAATATATGCAGCATTCATATTTTAAAAGCTAACGCTTGTGGTTTGAAGGGTCTTGTTGGAACAGGTCCAGGAGGACGCATCCTGGCGGTGGATGTGCTCGCAGCACCTGTTGGTGTAGCACCACCTGCTCATGTTGGAATTGCTGCTACGATGGCAGGCCCCGTATCAAAACCGGTGCCCGAAGGCGGATTCATCGATATACCAGTCTCAGAGCAACGCATGGCGATGGCTAAGCGCGTTATTGACAGCAAGATCGCCGTTCCGCATTACTATCTCTCTTCGCTCATTTTCTTGGATGAAATCATGAAGTAAGATTGCTAGTCTTTGCAAAGATGTGTTTAGGGACTAGATGAGTTTCTGCTCTTTTTCTACCCAAAACAGGAAATGTATGGGATGTAGAGCGTTCATCAACGAGTATGCGCAGTAATAATTATATGTGATGACTTGTTGCGCCTTTTGTAGTTAGCGTAATAGACTGTATCATTTCATGAATTGATTTGGTTTTGGAAGTGTACTGATGCAGTACAGCTATGAGAATTGTTTGGCTTATATCACGCTCAAAATTTGAACGTAAAATAACATAGGAGTGGATGGATGGAGGGAGTAGTCAGAAAATCTATCTTTTGTGCGATTCCAAATTATTGCCTAACATATTGCTGCTAACATTTGTCATTGCATTTTGTCATAGTTGCTTTTATGGTCATATCGTTGAGAACAATTTCGATATGTTCTAGTTTTTATGCGTTCTTTTCATTCCGTCAATATTATGCAACGTTTTATTTGGGTCGATGATAGAGCGATGTACCTTCAGGTAGTTTTCTGAACATAATTCGTAAGCGGAAAAATCGCAAAATTTCGCATCATATCAGCTATTTTCATCTTTGTTTCGCAATAGCGTTTTATATTTCGAATATCATATGCACCCACTCTGCATTGTGCAGCTTCGTCCGCTTCCAGCTTCTGCTTAAACATAGACCGTACCAATCAATAATTTGTTCTCCTAAGATTTGCTCACCCGATATGATAACATCAACGAAGAGGGGCTGATTAAGCGATTAGAAAGAGGAAGACCGGGCGTGGTGGATGTTTTATATCGATTCTGGAAAGTGTAATTTCCAACTCTCATTTCATCTGCGCCAGCAAAATAATTCAATGTGTTCAAAGCGTATTTGGAGGGAAGATTTGATGCGATGACCCTTTAGATAATGAAAACGTCATATTATCGTTTGATTGTTTAGAGTACGAGAAAAGTTGAACAAACTGTTAGCTAAGGCGAAGGGAGAAGAAAATCCGACGGAGATCTCACTCAATGCGTTCTTCCTAAAGGCGTCTGCGTTGGCATGTCTGCGTGTACCGGAAGTGAACAGCTTCTTCATGGACACATTCATCCGACAGAACAACAACGTTGATATCTGTTTGGAAATTACCACCGAGTCGGGTCTTACTGTTGCGCCAGTCATCTATGATGCCCATATCAAGGTGAGTATCGACGATGGATTTTACCTTTAAGAAATGGGACTGCATGTATCTTTGGGCATGATAAAGAAAGCAGTGTGAGCGATATACGGCGTTCGCTTAGACATATTTCGTGCATTTTTGCCGCCCACGCAGTGCATCACCCGCCAACCCCACCTCTTCCCCTTTCCTTCGACTATAAGATTTTATCTATATTTCCTTTTTGCAGTGAGCGTATATGTACGGGAGAGTTATTCGGAGTTTTTAAGAGAGGCGTAGCTCACTGGAAGAGTTTTTGGGACGCTCAAATGAATGAACTTATCACTGGATTCTAAATGTATATATCAGCAGCTTATTGGGTTTTCCCATTACCACGTTTATATTCATGACTTCGACTGAATTTGCATTGAAGTGTCGATAAAAGACAGACATGTTTAGAATTGTTTCGCTGTTTGTTCACTCTTTTTGGGCTGTGTATTTGAAGAGCTTTGTATTTTTTTTCCTCAGTTTTTAAGTAAGCGACAGGTCAACCTATTTTATCGTCGGCATCTAACTTTTCAAGCATGAAGAGGGTAACAGCTGTAAATGAGATGCAGAGAGGTGATGAACTGTTTGCTGATTTG
>QEWY01002508.1:0-14955 GCA_006503575.1 Baylisascaris schroederi
CCCCCCCCTCCCCGGCATATTAAACATTCCGCCATTCCGCATGACAGTTAGAAACTAGTTCACATTATTGAAACATCACGTGATTCGGATGGCATGTTACCATTGCAAAGGTTCACACAGCATATGCACATACAACTTCACAATCAATGTCGAATTCGTATTCATTGGAAAGTGAAGAAGAAATATAAAAGAGAAGAATCCTACAAGAGTTGAAAGCTCAAAAGATAGCAACTACTCCTCACCAGTAACTCATTCACATCGTTCAATCACATCAAGTATGACATAAGTAACAGCATACTGCTGCTGTGTCATTCATGGGCTTAGAGGGTTCCCCTTAGGCGTTGAAGCGCGCACATTACTTTTTTTTTGTTTGACGTATGTGGTATATAAAAAGCGTCATTGCCTGATCATATTCTCTCCTAGTTGTGCCCTTATCAACAACGTATGAATCTTTTCATTCTTTTTTTTTCTTTCTCTTCATCAAAAGTACTACGCGAACGAACGATCACTAGATAATCCCCAAAGTTTGGGAAATTTGGGCTTACCTCGGGGCAATTTATGACTATAAATGCTAATTAATACGCAAAAACTTCCAGGACTTTTTTTTAGGTGGTGTGCCTAAGTAATCAATGATTTGTATATGATGGAAAATATACCTTATAACGATTGCCTAAAGCTTTGGAGAAGATATTTGGCTGCACACAAAATTCCCACACAAATGGGCAAGCGCAAATTAAATACAGTATGCCTCTAGATTACTCAAGTTATTGCAATTATAAATTACTTAACGAAAGAAGGGGAAGCAATGCCGTTTAACGGTAACGGCATTCTTATAACGCTCCATCAAATCACCGCCACTACACGAATCATTGACTGATTTCTCATGAAACCAATGTGTGTATGTGTGAGGGGAATTAATGAAATGGAGCCGCGCTAAATATATACCGTTATATGGGAATATATTCGAGCTAAATTCCCAGTAGGAAGTCATTGTTAACAAATTTTCAAACAATTTCCTCTCTTACTCGAAAAAAAAAAATTATAGCATCGTTAAAGTGCATCGAACGAATGTGCTTAGTAAATCCAATTGTACGAGAAATCAAGTTCAATTCTCGAAGAATTCCAAGGTTGCATCCGCGAAAATATATACGGAAAACACAACACTATTGTGCATCATTCTTTCTGTGGAATTACAAGCATGAATTATTTTTGACTTGTAAAAACATTAGCCTATCGTGAGAGTTAGCTCACTTGATGATGGAAACGAGAAAGAACTCTTGAACTAGCAATAGTAACCTCCGAATCATATCTGAAGAAAAAAGCAATTCTCTTAATCAGTTCGTCATAAACCGCAATCTTTCCTATAGATATCGTTTACCTTTGTGAATTGCATTCACCTGTAGAAAAACATTCCACTAGAACCTATATAATATCACTCGAAATTAATGATAATAAATATGTATAATAATAAATGAATTGTTAGGTTAGTGCATGAATATTGCATATTGTCTATTGCATCAAAAAATTTGCATATTATCTATTGCGTAATAGAATTTGCATACTGTGCGTTCGAATATTAAACGAGTATCAATGATAAAGGTGACACATGACTAAGCAAAGGTAACAGTGAAAAGTAACGATGACATGAACATGGGTATACTTGACAAATTAGAGCGTTACTGGTTGGAAACTACTTTATTCTATGATTGAAACGATTGCAAATCGATATAACTTCCTAACATCTGACGTGAAACGCGTTCCCTCTCAAAGCAAATATTACACTAGGTTAATAATTCAATCGGTTGCAGCACAATCGCTTTTTAAGCCCATTTTAATAGATTATCCTTTGAACATTTTCGTTTTCTAGCTTCTCTTCGTGATTCATTGTTAGCCATTCAGGTGTTAATACAGATGAATCTAGGTAATCTTGAGCATTTTTAATGCCAAAGTTTTTGGAAAATTGTAGATGCGGTAAGAATTGAAGTTCGAATGATAGTTGACTGCCTGAGGTAGTTTTCGTCAGAGTTCGAGTGCTAAAGAATGATTCAGTGTCTATTAAAAGTTCCATAGAGCGAACTTTTTATACAGAAAGAAATCAAATTAAAAAAAAGAACACCTCATCAAACCGCAATGATAAGATTTAGAAAACTAAAATAGAAAAAAGCGCTAAAGATAATGCTTGAAATCACTTTCTTCTGAGAACGAGTGCTAATGATTGATGAAATTCCATTCGCTTTTTTAACAATTGGAGGCGCTGTCGCCTGAAATTATTTACTTTATTAATTTGTAGTGGATCAAGATATAAAAATATGGACCTAAGAGGGGAGAGGGGAGGAGAGGAGGGGGAGGGGAGGAGGCGAACACTTAAATCGTTAAGAGATTTTCATTAAGATATTAAAGATTTTTTTTTTTGACTTTGTGAATCGACTTTCAATGAAGTTTTTAGATGGATAAATTGCAAGTATTTAGATGTTAAATGCTTACGGTATTTTAGGTAGTAAATATATCATTAATTTCAACCTATAACTCAAATTGATAAGAGATTTCGAGGATATCGACTCTATTGGAGTTTACTGATATATCATATATGGCGGGAATGCTTAAATTCTTTGATTCGGCAGTGATAGTTCAAAGTTGCAAGTATTTGGGTTCCATCCAAGATCGACGTGAGGTTTATAGGAGTTTCATGCTCGAATTGAGATGAACAAATTTATAAGTTCCTCTATTATAAAATATAGTGTCTAGCATTACTCGATGTCCTCTATGAATTGATCGACGTTCTATCTAATGGTTTTAATTCCATTGCTAGATGGTTCCAAAGTTCAATAGGCAGACACTATCGATTATTTTGTTGATGGTGAAAAATCGCCCCACTCAGAAAGGGAATTTTAGCTGATGGTGAAATCGAGACTCGATAGAATTTACTTGATTGTTCAATATCCGCTCAATGTTCAACTTACATAAATTATTGGCTAGAATATCTTCGTCACTCCATATAGAAAACACTTTCGAATGAAATGTATGAATTCATCTGTTTCATACAGAATGGGTATTGTTTTCCTTAACATATAAGAGATATCCGCTAATAAATTTACATAAATGAGCATTCACCTCAATACTGCGGGGAGAGCTGTGTACGCATAGCACTGAGTCGGTAATCAAATTGCAAGGGGCGATACTCACGTCGGCTGAAAAAAAAACGGATTAAATTACATCAATAATATATGTATGGAATAAAGCAAAATGAATATAAATAATAGCAAGTAATATATGCAATTTCTTTTTTTTTATTTATGAAAAATTTACTTATCATCAACATGAATATGATGCTAGAAATTGTCGGTGGAAATTTTTTTATTTTTATTTTTTTCTTGGAATAGGTTCTTAAGAAATTTCAGCATGTACAAATTAGTCAATTTTTTAACAACTACTATATAGAACGAATTGAAACAAATTTGCAGCAAAAAAAATTCAATAATTAAGTAATAACAATAGTAATAAGAAATAAGAGCAACGAAATTTCCTCCCTAAGATGGCGACTATATCATACATCTATGTGTTCATCTCATATCGGCTTTTCAGTATTACCATATATGTGTGGATTTTGCATTATCTTTTTAAACTAATTGAATAATTAATATAAATATTACGAATATTAATATTAAAATTGATATAAATTTTTTTAAATTTTTTCTTTCACACATAAATAATTTCGTTCATTCTATTTCGAATTTCTAGCTGAGAATAAATGATATATTCAAATATTACAAGTTATATACTTACAACCGGTTTCTTTCATTATAATAGTGAAGCACTGCTCGTCAGAAACGTTGAGTCTATTCCTGATCATGAATGTAGTAGTATTGGTGATGGAGCGTAAAATTTCTCAAATGAATTTTTATTATTTTTAACGAAAAAAATCGATATTTTTTCAACTATTCTCATTTTCACATAAAAATAGTCATCTATTTTTCGGCAAAACGAATTTTTAAACGAACATTTAGAAAAAAAAAATTACAAATATGATGATGAGAATAGTATGCGTGAAAATTTAGTGATCAAAAAAAAGTGGAATCTATAGCACAACAATATTTAAGTTATAGTATTTGAATATAATTAATCAATTGCAAAGAATAATATCAAAATATATCAACTTATAAGCTTATTTATTTCCGTTAGAATAAGTTCAAGAATTATGCAAAAAAAATCGAAACAGCATTTCCCTCATTTCAATATTTGATTACTATATTTACTATATACATATATACATATATATATATATATATATAAATTTATTTTTTTTCGATTTCTCCTTTCATTCTATTAATTATATATTAGCATCAAGATCATTTCTTCACATTATATTTACTAATTGCTAGTATTCTATCACAAGAATAAACATCACAAAAAATACTATTTAATAATATATATGATGAATATTAATATAATAAAATGCATAAACTCAGAATGAATAAATATAAGATGATTTATCGACATTATTTTAGGCAATGAATTTTTTTTAGAATATATATCCATATATCTCAACCTTTTTTTCATAAATTTTATTAAATACAACATTACATTCGATGAAAAAGAAGAAAGAGTACAATGAAAATGAAAGAACCTACTAGTAAGAAAATCAAATTCCTCAGACTTTTTGGGGAATGGCAATTCATATCCCAGTTGTGCGCACAATGAATCTAGCTGGTCGTAGGCGGATTTGGATTCGTCTTCGGACGGAGATTCCAACAGTTGCTATAAAATATAATGATATCCGAGCATTAGATTTTTGCAAATCGCTATCTTGGAAAGAGATGCTAACGTTCAATTCAGAAGAGAAATATTATTGAACATGAAGGATAGATTTTTTCTTAGATGCTTGGAAAAGAAATAATCTTACACACTTTTTCTTTTAAAAATATATTTTTTTCTAGTGCACATGAAAAATTGTGTATATCTAAGATTAGTGTATCAAAAAGAAAAAGAAAAGTGATGAAATAATAATAAATATACGCTTGGTTTTACTTTGAAAATAATTTCTAAGTAAACTATTTCTAAATTTCTATATTTTTCTTACTTCTAATTTATTCTAAAATCATACTATGACTTCTAAATTTTTATTTTTTTTAAATTATTTTTTTAAGCAAATTTCATTCTTCTTTTCAATTTCTAAGTACCATTTCTAATTTATTAATTAAAAAAGTTCTAAAAATCATACCCCAAGTGCTTTCTCAGTTAGGAAAACGTAATCGCTAGTAAAGTTGTTAAAATCCACTCTTAGCTGATGCACTTTAACGTCGCCAATGTTCAAATCCGTCCAATTATATGGCTCTTCAAAAGAAATACAACAAATAATGATTTTCCGGAAAAGAGTTCCATGCTGCTATGTTTTGATGCATAAAATATTTATGAATGTCTATGAATTTTACATTGTTATTCCATTAAATTACTTTACGATTTTAGGAATACGCAGAGAATATTTCAACATTTGAAAGTGGAATATGGATAGAAAGGATAGTCGTATAATCTTTCTTACATTAAACAAAGTAGCTAAGAGAATTTTGAAATTGCGCATATATTACCCTACCTCCTTACATATGCGCACATCTTTTAAAGTGGAAGGGATGGGAGCGGGTGGAGACGGGAGGAGAGTTGTAACCACCTGGTAACCAATAACTCAAACACTTCTAGGAGATCAGAAATGACCAGACGGTAAAGAAGGGCTGAAAAGCAAGAACGATTGATAAAGCTCAGGGAATGGGCAACTTGAAAATTTCGATTCACTTTCCATTCATATTGACCAATGAATGACCAGAAGTCACTGGTGCTGGAGGTGTTCTCAGTGTTGCTACCGCTCAAGTTTCTCAACCTATCGTCTAATCCTTCTTTAAATGTTGTAATCTTAAGACTCGTTCCTCAACATATCTTAAGATTGCATCGTGGTTTTAATACTAAAGTCCTAATTCACAAAGTTTTCGCGTTTCCTATTTTGCTAGCTGTTCAGGATGTCTAAATCAATGATCTATCAGTCAATTTCTAAACGATTTTCTCAGCATCAAAGACCATGAGCCAAATCTTCGATCATCGACCGTTGAATGGACACTCTCAACAATATGCAAATGAAATTCTTTCTCTCTATTTTCATCTCGTTTAAGCAATCGACATGTTGAATGAAATTTGTAAAATTCATCACTTCAAACGTAGCTATCAATTCTCTAAGATAGAAATATAATACTTCCATAGGCTACAGAGCCAATATAGATATTTAAGATCATTCGCTATACCTACCTTCTTGGGCTGCTATTGGCCAAACGATTCCCATCAGGGCTGTAGCGCAAACGATTGCAGAAGACATCCGCTGAGCAGCCATACGTCCTAGTACAAACAGAGCCAATGAAGCAATTGAAAGTGCACTAGAAATGGATACCGGGTAATTTGCAAAATTAACAAAAAAAAATGCATTTATTGCATATTTTGTAAATTTATCGAAAAAAATTATATGCAAATTTATTTGGTTCGACAATTAAATCAACAACCAATCAAACTATATATGAGATTAATTAAATAAATAAAATTGTTGAAGAACTCTTATTTACGCCGTTCTTCTTTAAGGTGGATCAGTCAGAAATTTCTAAATTCTGAGTTTAAACCTTCAACAATAAACAAATTAGGCTTGATGTGAAGTATATAATATCTTGCAGCCATATGATAGGTTCACATGTTGAGATCTCAGATTTGCACGCTCTTATTCCAGCGAGTGTGCAAATATGTGCAAAAAAAAAAAACAGCATGCAAAAAAATTTCTGCTGCTTCTCCGAAAAGAAATTTTAAGTGGAAAATTTAGCTTCTATGTGAACAACCCAATAAGTCATTTCAAATATAAGCCAAATATGACCGGCATAAGTAAACAAAACGAAAAATAAAAAAATCAAACCGCTCACAGAAATCAACAATTCAAGTGATAAGAAAAGAAGCGAAAGTCTTCGTGCTACTTGTTCATAGTGTTAGACAAACGAAACGCTTAACTATGACATATCCCATATATAGTGTGTTGCTTTTGCACGAAGGCAAACGTATCCCACCGAGAAAATATAATGCGTAATGAGAGGTCCCCTTAATATTTACTTTTGCCAATATGCTAGATCACCAACGCTCAATGCATGCAAAAGAATGAATGCTCAATTGCGACGATCAATGAAAAATCGATAAAGTGAATAGTGTGGGTTCCATTGTTTTTTTTTCTACATGCTGATAATATCAGGGAAATAGATCTACAATTAAAAACTTCATTTGAAGATGGCTCATTGAGGAACCGGAAGGCTACTGCAATGTTCCATGGGGAACGAATCGAAGGACTTTCAAGATATGACCTGCTAGGAAATGAGAAAAGGATAACGAATACCATCAGAGAACCGCTTCAGAACAAAAAAAGATACGCCATTAGATTGTTTGCATTGAAAGATCTGACGGCGTTAGCAACGATGGCAATATTAATAGGAAGATCCAGAAGAGCCATTACAATTCGAACTTAAGCTTTACATCATTGTCCTCATTGAAAATATTTTAGAAAATTTTTGAAAACAATTTTACCCTTGCGAAGTCGTCATTGACAAATACATCCACACAATTATCAAAACAATGAATATTATGCTTTTGCCTTTATTTTTCCGTTAAAATATCTGCAAAAAAAATTTTTTTAAATTATTGCACATAATACCTTTTCCATTGTCCTTCACGTAATTATCGCAGATCTTACGATATTCATTGCAATATCCTTCAAAATATTTGCCAACCACTTTGCGCAAACTGCTTTAACCATATTTCATTGGCCTTTACCGAGGTAGATAAGAAGGAATAGACATCTTGAAAGTATGATTTTTAAAAGAAACACAATATGAGATAATTTCAGGCACAGT
Source organism: Baylisascaris schroederi (assembly GCA_006503575.1). Lineage (NCBI taxonomy): Eukaryota > Metazoa > Nematoda > Chromadorea > Rhabditida > Ascarididae > Baylisascaris > Baylisascaris schroederi. The sequence continues at coordinate 7,917 of QEWY01002508.1, forward strand.
CGATACAAGGACATGATACACTGATTCAACTTCTGGCTATATTCTATTCCATTGATAAATTTTCTATTCCATTCTTCATTTTTCAGTTTATTTTTTATTTTCAAATATAGATATAAATACGAGCATAAACATAAATAATATGTTGCCTAGTTGAGTAGGAAATTTGTTGAACGAGACGTTATGCAAAATACCAGCAAATTGACGTCATATTTTAGCACTCATTCCCTAACTATTTCTATATTTAGGCCACCTAAACACTCATTCAGCTCAAATATTAGGTAAAATCATAAAGTGCGCTAATGAAAATGATGCAAATTAACACAGAACTTGAACACATCTATTTCGTTTTCGATCACATCTTACGTGAGTGCAATTGTTGCTACGCGGATGCGTACTTTATAGTGACGTCATTGAAATTGAAAAAATTTTGATATTCGGTCGATAGAAAAATGAACAGAAGCAGAAAATTCCTTTTTTTTTGGTAAGTGATTTATAATTGCGATGTATTAGCATTGTGCAATGAAAATATTTCTATGAGTGAAAAAAAAAACTTGTTTTTAATAGAAAACAATTTTTTTTGAAAATATTTTCGCCGAATTCGCCGATATTTTCACATGCTAATTCTTTCAACTCCATGCAAGTTTAAATTTTTCTCAGTATTCTGAATCACTCAATCTTCAAGCTTTATGGTAGAGGAATAGAAATGCAGAAAAATGCAGAAATAAAAATTTCTGCAAAAATGCAGAAATAAAAATTTACAATTGTTTCATTCCAGTTTGAAGTATTTAATAGAAAATTCTGAAACAACGCCCTTTACGACAATCACCTTAAATTTTTTATTCCATTGAAATATAGCTTGCAATAAATTCGCTAAATTATTGCATTTATGATTGATGCGTACAACAATTCTAATTTCTTGAATTCTTTAGATAGAAGAAATTTTTATTAAAAAAATTTGCGGTTCATTTTTAGGTGTTAAGATCGGCTTTCATTCATAGTTTTTTTCCGGTTTCATTTTGCACGCATCATTAGTAACGGCAGCTATCATTCAAGGATTTCGCTTTCCCTCTTAAAACATTGCAGCCCTCATCGATAAAACGGGCACTCGTGAAAAGTGGCAAACTTGCAAACGGGATTGCCCCAGCAGATATATTATAACTTCGAAAATTCGTGAAGTCCTTTAGGCTCCGGAGTTTTTAAATACGAAAATCATATGGAAAATAAACACATTTAAAGTAATCGCTATTGTGGCAATGCTGTTTACATCTACTAAAGAGATCAAAAATCATTGAAACGGATTTCAAAATTTAACTGATTTTCTTTCTTCTAAGCAGAAAACATTGCTATCATATCAAATTATTGTCACCAATTTAAAAGATGAGAAGAGAGAGAGAAAGAGAGAGAGGGAGAGATAGAAAGAGGACGCTGTCTATAGAAATATTTCTCGCTTTAAGATATTTTTCATAATGTTTACAAATTACAAATTTCGACTACTCAGACGGCTTTAAATCATTTGTACGGCTAAATTATTTGGCCAATATTTGGCCAATACAATAAAACATTTGTAATGGCTTTTAAATGTTGAGATGAGTGATTGTTGATTTCAAATCTCTAGCTGAAACTAATCTATCTTAACGTTAGCCAATAAAATACTAGAATTACGCACTAATATTATCAAAACTAACTCTGCACATTTGAGTGTCATCTGAGAATATTTAGTATAAAATTCAAAGCAAGTATCTCCGATAACCATTAATAGATGATTATTGAATGTTCACTAATATCTCCGTGATTTTTTCCCTCCATTATTTTTGCTTTAATTTCCATTATTTTGTTTTGTTTTAATGTGTTTTTATTTATTTAGTCGATGGTTTTGTTATTCTAATGTTTTCATACAAAAATGTTTTATTAAATTTTTGATAAATAGATGAAAAAAATTTTTTCATAAAAAAGAGCATCAAATTATAAGGCGCATCTAAGTGGTTGCAATTTATCGATAATATTCGTATAGTTATATTTCTAAAAAGTTATACTTGTATAATAGGTCATGAACATCGTTGCCTTATATGATGGCATATTTTAGAAGAATTTTGCGTCCATCAAAAAAACCGGTCAAACTACATTCCAAATTTACTAAATGCCCCAAGAACGCCTATAAAAAAGATCAACATCACAACGAACTTCTCAACACATTCTCTGTTGCGTTAACGTCTACACACGCATATACAAACACGCTACACGTGGTGATTGTTGCTTTCTTAAATTTGTGAGTAAACTTCCAACTACCTGAAGTCTTTCTCGACTTGAAGCTCGAGCCTTAAGTACCTCACGTCTTTCTCGACTTTAAACTCGAGCCCTTCTTCAGAATCCTGTGCTATCGAAGTCTATATTTTTCAAGTGATCGTTGTTCCTATTTCGTTCGTCTATAGAATAATGCGTCTACGAGAGTCGTTGATCAATATGCTGGGCGAATTTGTTGGGCTCAATAAGACGCCCGATTTCAAGTTGAATGTTCAATCCACTCAATTCATCGCTGAAGCAGTTGCCGCCGAATCGAGGCGTTATTCGTTGCGAAAAAATAGTGAACTAATGGTTAGTCTAAGAAATATAAATTTTTTTAAAAGATTTTGAGAGGATAACATTAAATAAATAAATAAGTAAATAAGTAAATAAATAAAATCTATATAGATTAGTATATAAAATGATTATTTTTTTCATTTATTCTCTATTTTAGTTCACTCGATCACATACGATTGCTTCTAAACCAATCACATCCACAAACATTCTTTCGAAAATGAATAATAATGGACTTTAAGTAAATATGCAGCAAATAGTCTTGGATTTCGTGGCAGGTGAAGGAGCAGCGCCGAGTAGTGACCGAGTTCAAGATACGGTTTCGACATGTGAAATCATTAGAAATTATACGAGATATAGCCTATGAAATATGAAAATACTATGAGTTAGAAAATCGCATCATTTTCAGAATTTAACGAAGCTATAAATTAGTCAGCTGAATTAATTCTGGAAAATATTTGAATTTTTTCATAAATATAGTGGTTATTGAAAGTTTTTGAAAAAATTCATTGCCAGAAAAATTTTTTCAATTTTTTATAAAAGAATATAAAAATTATTCAAGACGACCATGAACTTAATTGCAGCGGTAATGATTTATCGATAAATTGATAACAGTACCAAGGCCATTTTATTGCCGTAAAATAAGTGAATGTTGTTGAGCGATTGTCAAATAAATAGGCAACGATATCATATTATCTCTATTTTAATGCTAATTTAGAAATGATTTATTAGATGAGTGAAATTTCGCTTAAAATGGAGAGTCTCGTGTGATCTGATCTGCATAAGGATGGCTGTTCGGAGGGTTGGTTTGAGGATAGGGTTCAGTCCTAAATTGCAGTTCGCTAAAGAAAGGGATTCTAAAAACTTCAATAGTTGGGATTCTAAGAAACAATTAACGTGGAAGGAAAAAAGATTGAGGTTCTAAAATGTTCGCTAAATCACTGTCAACTTTTTTTTTTCTCAATGGCTCACCTTTAACCCAATAAGAGGAAGTCTTTTCAATTTTTCAACTTTTTTCCAACTTTTCAATTTTCCAACTTTTCAACTTTTTCCCAACTTTTCAATTTTCCAACTTTTTCAAGTTTATAGGGGCGAGATTTTGCAATGCGTGCACGAACATATTCAACGAATAGTGCAAATCCACAATACGAACATGTTAGTATGGATCCGTCGTTTCGTCGACTCTCTGAGCCGTGTGAGCCACGATCGACAATGTGTTTCATGCCAAAATTTTCTAAACTTCGAAAACAACCCTCACAGTCATCGGGTAAGCGGCTTCTTATTCTTTCACTTCTCAAAAGTTACCTTCAAAAATTCTCGGCTATGTAAACAGTCATTTCTCGATTACCCGTATCTATAAGGCATATTTCTACTGCTTAATGTAAACGTTTCTTAAGAATGATGGTAGAACTAATTGTTTGCTTGGTTATTCGCGATGGATATTGAAATAGATAAAAATTATAATCTTAAATGAATAACATTTGAAATTAATAGGAATAAATCAGTCAAAAAAGATGGAATTGAAAATTTGCAAAATTATAAGATTAGGCAAACTTTCCAATTCTCAGAGGACATGCCGCATTTTATATCTTTTCTTACTCAACTTTTACGCCATTTTTCCGTCTTTTTGGAGTATAAAAATTACGTGGATAACCACCCTTTCAGTATAAATATTGCATATATATATATATANAATTTGCCACTCAATAGAGTATTTCGATCGTATGAATAGTCTAGACGAATTTTTTCCCGAATTTTTATTGAATTTATCGAATTTAACATTTTTTTTTTCATTTTTCACATTCATCGTTTCTCTTTTTGTTTGTATTCGATCGACTTTTTTTATTATTGATTGTTGATGCGTAACTGCACCGATATTATGATCTCGAAAAGATTTGCTACGCTTCAAAATGTGGACTCTTTCAACTTTTTTTTGTTGTCGTTTATATCCCGCAGTAATAAATCTCTTTCTTTTACCTGTAAATAATAGGAATGAAAAAATAAAAATTTCGTAAAAATTATCAGTGGAGAGCTTTTTTTGTAAACACATCAAATTTTTTCTTATTGTGTGCCATACAAATATATTAGCTATGTGCTTTGCAAATTTGTAAAATTTACAATAAAAAAGCGCTGTCGAAGCGATCTTCGAACCAAGCGGCGCGACAGTTCAATCGGGGACCAGAAGGTGAGATCGACGGACAGCTCTCGTGCGCCGACAAGCGCATTATTGTAACGTCATGCCGATGCATTTGCATATGCGTTTCTTCAGTAGCTTCGCCGCAAATCATTGAAGTTAGATTTATAAAATTGGACCAGTATAAAATATAACATATATCTAATTTCACATGGATCTATCAAGTTCGAAAAAAAAGTTATAAATATTTAGGTGTGCAACGAAAGGGTGACACCGATTTCACACCGATAAGGATAGCAGAAAAGCGAACCTTCTGTAGAAGATTTCTGAGCATGATGAAATTAGTTAGAACATGAGGATGTTTTTCGCACACTAATCATTTTTGGTGATTTATGAAACCGGTTGGTCATGTGATGGAATTTCGAAAGTGCATATCGTCACGCTATTTTGGCAGACTTCTGCTGTTTTGATTTTTCATCGATTCGGTTGGAAAATGACCTATTTGATGCTTTAAATTTTCGCAAGCGGTCGGATCAGTTGAAATATGAATGCATTACTCCTCATATTTTATAACTGTTTGATAATGTTCGAACGATACGAGAAACCTCAATTCATGCTAATTTCTTTGGCATTTTTCTCCAATTTTTTCTCAGTTGAAAGGAGGGTATAAGATGAGAATGGGGAAGGGAGTGGAAGGAGGGAGAGGGAAAAAGCATGAGAGAGGAAGAAAAGGGGACGGAAGAAGCAGTGCTTGGTAAATACATTACCCAGTGCTGCTTTATTAACAATTGCTAAAAGGATTTCTCAATAAGCCAATTTCTTAACAACCGAAATAAATGCACTCAGCAAATTTGCTTCGAGTTGCTCAGCATATTTATATAACACAGCCTGATTTCTGGTGGGGGGAGGGGGGAGATATTGCCCAATAAGATTGCATCAACTTTAAGCTATTGGATGGTGCAACCTAACGAAAATTGTAGTTATAAAAAACGGAAAAGTTTGGAACTTCAGCTTTTTTATCGGAAAAGTTGCTTTTTTTGACGCAAAAATTTGAAACTTCTTTAACTTTTGCATCTTCAAGTGGGTCATCAAAGTGGCAGATTACTGTAAAATATCGTAAATCCTTCAATAAAGCCCCTGCTCTTTTAAAAATTCCCATCCTGTTTAGAAAGCTAACCTCAATTCATCAATTCTCCTGAAAAAAAAGCTCTTTACCTTCTCTGCCTAACAAATTTCACAAAATTGGGCATGAAATTTTCAATAATTTTTTCATACCTATATGATCTTTGATTTAAAAAAACCTAGCCTTTCATTTTTATAATCAAAAGAATGGTACTTAAATTGAGGTACCATTAAAAGAATTTTTTTAGCAAAATATAGCTAGACAAGAAACTTCCGTGTTTTTATTTTCGATTTATTGAAGAAAAAACGATAACAAAAATTATAATAATGAATGTCTCTACTCAAGCGCAATAATGAATCGACATATGCTTAATGAAATGGAATAATTTCGATTAAAATATTCCACATTCCAAAGATTGTTTTGTTAACGTATGCTGATGACAATTTTGGCAATAAACTAAACGTTTGAAACTAACTGGAAATGCATGAGTTGTGCACTAAACTATGATTAATAGCGATTGAGTTATTGATTTTCTAAATAGCACATCATTTAGATCAGCACGTTATGTGCTTTTTGTATTTCACCTTAACAAGTAACTAGTAGTTCAAATGGCCTGAGAAAAATGATGATAAGTTTCCAACCTAATGATAAGTTTTCATACCCAACCGACCGGTTGCATAAATTCTCGACTTACTAAGTCATTTTCGAAGCTCATCCGATCGGTGGCAAAATAATATATACCTAAGAATTTTAAGGTAAATTTTATTACCTTTTAGAGCAAATTTAATATCTTTTAGGGTAAATTTTATTACCTTACTCAGGTTTACACTTTTCTTTGTCACCTTGAACTCAACGCTAATTGGCCTTGTTCTAATTTTTTTAGAAAACTAATTCTTCGTTGATTAATAGCCATTATTAATACTCTCCAATCTATTATAATTGTATAGAAAGTTCTAACCTACATTTCTAACCTCTATGCAGATATATCTAACTTGCACTATTACAAATTAAAGTTCATCTGAATCTTCGTGTGTGTTCCCTAAAACTTGAACGTTATTCCATTCGGAGATCAAAAAATTGTATCATATCTATGACGTGAATCACATCTGCATCTATTTCACACGTCGTGAAATATTTGCGATGACTGTATCAGAGATTAATAAATTACAAGTGAAATTATGAACATTATATATATATATATATATATA
>QEWY01002508.1:14967-27716 GCA_006503575.1 Baylisascaris schroederi
CTCAGATGACACACATGTGACACGTCCCATAAATTATTTACCCTTTGCCGTTACTCTTTGATCATTAGCTTTTTTAAATGAAAATATCGCAGAAAAAAAGTTGAAAATTTCCAATTTGTAAATTATATATGAAAAAAAATCATGAAAATTATTGACTTTTCAAATTACGCAGCGTTGAATTTTTGAATAGCTCTTCCTCAAATGTTTCAAGTTCTTCTCTCCCCGCAAAGTTTTCTTACAGAATTTGGAAAAACATCGCCTGTGACTCCCATTTTATTCACATAAACAATATTTTTTTATTTAAGAAAAATAATAGTTTTTTCTTGCATTATATAAGAACAATGTTTTCATTTTACATTTATCACAAAATTCTTTAATATAGCTTTATCTTATGCGATAGGTGCATATTTCGTCGAAGAGCAAACGTATATGAGATGAGAAATTTTTTGTTAAATTATGGAGGAACTTTTTTTTGAATTTATTGAAAATATAAAAAAAATTCATTAAAAGAAAAAAGAAATATTATTCTTTCATATTAGGATTATACTGATCGGAATTGTGAAACTTGAATTTTTTTTAAAAAACATTGAAAATTAATTCAAAAATAAAACGACAATCTTATATAATTTAATATATCTAATTTATGAATTCAATGATTGATGATTTGAAATCGATCTATTCGGATCATCGATCATTACATTCATATATTCACTGATCTAATATAATTAGACATCAAATGATTGATCAAAACGAATTGATAAGTATTATTATCGACAGTATCACCTTAATTGTAATGAACTCATCTTTATTGTGTATTAATGTACAGCAACACCCTTTATTGTAATAGTTCATTATAATTTGGCCAATCGTTCCCATCTTAATTTCCAATATAACTAATAAATAAAAAATTAAAAAATTATGTATATTTGTCGAATCACTCCCCAAAGTTCCCCGTATCTAACCACAACATTAATAATATAATAAATATTTAGTGATATAATAAAGGAATATAAAAGCATTTTGAAGTAAAAGCCAACGTCAACAGCTGTCTTTATAGAATTACCGGACATAATAAGGTAATATAAAATTGCCAAACATAATAAGGCATTTTGAAATTACCGGACATAATGGGGCAATTTAAAATGACCGGACAAAATAAGGCAACTTAACGATATAGATATTGCCAACGTTAACAATATTCAAGATAGCTCGAGTAGTTGAGGAATAATTTCTTCAACATTATATGATAATCGAAGTGATGGACAACGAGGTTTTGCATTACGTATTGTTGTAAGCCATGCAATTGGTATTTCATCAACACCGAAACGTGCTCCTAAATATTTGGGGGATATATCGATAAAAAGAATATTGACTACTAAAGATATATATGTTTGATGTTTTTGAGTTATGAGCCAACTGAAGTCCGGCTCAGACTGCGAATGATAATGGGATGTTTTTGCTGACCGATGAAAACTTGTCCGCAGGCTGGGGCGAACCTGGGACCTCTTGCTTGCCGGGCGAGTGCTCTACCGCTGAGCTACCGCAGACGTTTTCACTAGTCATCAGCCTCTTGTTATAAACTCCCGTCAGTTCATGTGCGTACATTATACGACACCCCTGTGGGCGCATTACGCCATGCACCAGAATTGAACTGGCATAGGGCAGACATAGGTATATATATGTTTGATGTTTTTGAGTTATGAGTCAACTGAAGTCCGGCTCAGACTGCGAATGATAGTGGGATGTTTTTGATGACCAATGAAAACTTGTCCGCAGACGAGGAGAAATCCGCGATTACCAAAGAATTTTTGTCCTCTAAAATGAAGATATGATATATCCTATAATGATATCTCGGAAATATCTTTTAAGTAATATCTTTTCCAGCGGATATAATCAAAGAAACTTGTCAAATTCTGGAACCTATCAAAAATAATTATTTTAAAAAAAAGCAAACAAACCTAATATAGCAGCAACGATGGCACCATTTGTATCCGTATCACCACCTCTTGAAATAGCCGCCAATACGCCATCATAAAACGATGACGCATGCAATAATTCATAGAAAGCGCTCTAAAACAAATATTCTGCTTTAATTTTATTACAGTTTCAGCTAACAATAAAGATATAATAATCTACAAAAGCGAATATTCCTGCCAATTCTATCGAAAAATAAATAAAAATAAAAATAAAGCAAAATTCGAAGAAAAAGAAATACACGTAAACAGATAAGATTTATGTATGAGTAAAGTGGGATACGTCACGTTGCATGTTATCTTTTCTAGTTAATAAAGCAAAACGTAAAAATATCCAGGATATACCCTGGATCTACCTATTGGATGAATTAAAACAATAGAAATCAGATGAAAATACTTTTAGACGACCTTATTTTAGATATTTTTTGTTCTTCTTCATTCTGTTCACCATCCTCCCCCCTTCCCCCCAATCCTCATGCGGCACAATTTGTTCCTCTACTTTCCACATATTTAAAAAACATTGAAAATTAATTCAAAAATAAAACGACAATCTTATATAATTTAATATATCTAATTTATGAATTCAATGATTGATGATTTGAAATCGATCTATTCGGATCATCGATCATTACATTCATATATTCACTGATCTAATATAATTAGACATCAAATGATTGATCAAAACGAATTGATAAGTATTATTATCGACAGTATCACCTTAATTGTAATGAACTCATCTTTATTGTGTATTAATGTACAGCAACACCCTTTATTGTAATAGTTCATTATAATTTGGCCAATCGTTCCCATCTTAATTTCCAATATAACTAATAAATAAAAAATTAAAAAATTATGTATATTTGTCGAATCACTCCCCAAAGTTCCCCGTATCTAACCACAACATTAATAATATAATAAATATTTAGTGATATAATAAAGGAATATAAAAGCATTTTGAAGTAAAAGCCAACGTCAACAGCTGTCTTTATAGAATTACCGGACATAATAAGGTAATATAAAATTGCCAAACATAATAAGGCATTTTGAAATTACCGGACATAATGGGGCAATTTAAAATGACCGGACAAAATAAGGCAACTTAACGATATAGATATTGCCAACGTTAACAATATTCAAGATAGCTCGAGTAGTTGAGGAATAATTTCTTCAACATTATATGATAATCGAAGTGATGGACAACGAGGTTTTGCATTACGTATTGTTGTAAGCCATGCAATTGGTATTTCATCAACACCGAAACGTGCTCCTAAATATTTGGGGGATATATCGATAAAAAGAATATTGACTACTAAAGATATATATGTTTGATGTTTTTGAGTTATGAGCCAACTGAAGTCCGGCTCAGACTGCGAATGATAATGGGATGTTTTTGCTGACCGATGAAAACTTGTCCGCAGGCTGGGGCGAACCTGGGACCTCTTGCTTGCCGGGCGAGTGCTCTACCGCTGAGCTACCGCAGACGTTTTCACTAGTCATCAGCCTCTTGTTATAAACTCCCGTCAGTTCATGTGCGTACATTATACGACACCCCTGTGGGCGCATTACGCCATGCACCAGAATTGAACTGGCATAGGGCAGACATAGATATATATATGTTTGATGTTTTTGAGTTATGAGTCAACTGAAGTCCGGCTCAGACTGCGAATGATAATGGGATGTTTTGATGACCAATGAAAACTTGTCCGCAGATGAGGACGAATCCGCGATTACCAAAGAATTTTTGTCCTCTAAAATGAAGATATGATATATCCTATAATGATATCTCGGAAATATCTTTTAAGTAATATCTTTTCCAGCGGATATAATCAAAGAAACTTGTCAAATTCTGGAACCTATCAAAAATAATTATTTTAAAAAAAAGCAAACAAACCTAATATAGCAGCAACGATGGCACCATTTGTATCCGTATCACCACCTCTTGAAATAGCCGCCAATACGCCATCATAAAACGATGACGCATGCAATAATTCATAGAAAGCGCTCTAAAACAAATATTCTGCTTTAATTTTATTACAGTTTCAGCTAACAATAAAGATATAATAATCTACAAAAGCGAATATTCCTGCCAATTCTATCGAAAAATAAATAAAAATAAAAATAAAGCAAAATTCGAAGAAAAAGAAATACACGTAAACAGATAAGATTTATGTATGAGTAAAGTGGGATACGTCACGTTGCATGTTATCTTTTCTAGTTAATAAAGCAAAACGTAAAAATATCCAGGATATACCCTGGATCTACCTATTGGATGAATTAAAACAATAGAAATCAGATGAAAATACTTTTAGACGACCTTATTTTAGATATTTTTTGTTCTTCTTCATTCTGTTCACCATCCTCCCCCCTTCCCCCCAATCCTCATGCGGCACAATTTGTTCCTCTACTTTCCACATCCATAAAAAATTTCTTCCTATGCATTAAAATTTTCCAACATTTCTAAAAATAATCGTGGAAAAAGTATAAAAATTATATTTTCAAAAAAAAAACCTACCTCTAATTGCAAAAATTAATGTAACTATAAAACATACCTGCAATGCCACACCAATATATCCCATCATAGCCGTGTCCCCTTTAATGAGTGTACCTTTCGCTTTCACGGGAATCGGCTCTTTCTTGGAGCATTCCAGAAGATCTTTTACCGTCTCATTTTGAGTGATTTCCATCGCTGCTTTATATGCCTCCTGAAAGGAATAGAGTAATTAAATAGTCATATTTAGATTAGCGTTCATTCTGTCAGCAGTGCTACTGGTGTGGTTTTGATTAGAACAACCTCCTCCATCATTACTCTTTCTATCGGTCCGCAGATCAGGAGGAAATTTTTTTTTATATAATCTTTATTTGTGTTTATTTGAGTAAATTAATGAAACTTTACATTTATTGTAATCAAATTGTTTATAATATTTACTTAAAAAATTTCACCACTTCACTAAGTTTTCAGAAAAAAAAATATTAGTAAATTCTTTTGCGTCAGACAAATCTTTTAACCCTTTGTTGGGGTGAGGGAGGGGGGGGGGGACCTCAGCTAGACTGGTGCACAAACTATGCTTATGCAAAAATCTGAAAATATGTTATAGTGAGGTGGTCATCGTATACTTCGGGAGTGTGATCGTTGATAAGAGATCGAACAGCCGCCACATACGATATAGTAGCATCAACGCAAACGGCTTCAAAATGAGTCAATATGCAGTCCGCTTCTACCACTTCCTTCATCCTAAACAGCAGCTTTATTAACTTCTACTCGAGGTTCTACCTTTATTAGCAAGGATACGAGAATAATATATTGTTATTGACTGACGTTCCTTTGCTGGAGCTTTTTATCTTTATTTTTTCCACTGCTTATGCTCCGAAGCGATAGAAGAGAGCTTTGTCTGCAGTTTATTCGTAATTCTTTGATGTGTGCTTGCTTTATTCAGCCTTACATAATATTCTCTTTGTTTATTTCACTAAAACACATAACGGTTTTCTATCAGCACTAGCAAAATCTGCATTAACACTTAAAACATCGAATTCTTCTTCCCCCATTTCGTAAGCACTCTTTTATCTCTGAATATAAATCTATCTGTAAGTAAAATGTGACAAATACCTGAAAAGACGATAATAGGCATATAATTTGAACTGTACCTCTCAATGGAAAATTTAGCAGAAGCAATAGCTAAAGGTGATATACGCATCAAGCATCCGTTACTAAGACGACCACCGTTATGTTGACGTACATTCGACAATACCATCTTATGCACATCTTTCTTGGCTTCTATATCCAACTCTTCCATCCAATTTTCTGGGAGTCGTTTCTCTAAAGCAACATTGATTAATGACATGGTTTTTGGTAAAAGATGGTTTGAAAATGACCGGGTTTTTGGTGAAAAATGGTTTGAAAATGACCGGGTTTTTGGTAAAAGGTGGTTACGGTTTGACCACCATAACTGCCTGAACCACCAATTATTGAAGAATTTCAACAAAAAAAAAAATTAAAAAATTCAAAGTTGGCAACTATCCAAATAAGTGAAATATTTGATGAATGAAAGCATGACAACGTACCAATGCTAAGTGCACAATGCGTTGCAATACCAATATCAGGTGGTGAGGATTGTTCCCAACGTACATATGCACATGCCACATCTGCGGCATCGAAACGTTTACGTCGACATAAACTTGATGCTAATGAAAATGCCATCTCTGAATCATCTGTTACCTGTAACGACAATAGGGTAGACCCTGAAATATATCTGACACAACCATATTTAATCCATATGGATTTCATGTGCTAAAAAATGGAGAGCAATCATGCGAAAATGAAATGACTCCGGTTCTGATGGAGTCTAAAATTCGGACTCCGACCTATGGAGCCTAAAATTCAGACTCCGACCCTATGTATATGTTGTAAATGAATATTATTATTATTATCGCTGTTTTACACTTCATTATTAAGATCGAATTATTATGCTTAGATTAATTCTTTATTCACTCAAAATTTTTCATTAGCTCTCAAGTGACTAATTTTTCAATTTTATAATATTTTAGATTCAAAAAAAAAAATTTTCCAGTTATAACTTCTAATAGTCAATTTTTTTATTTAAATTTTTAAAAAAAATGTTATCTTTCACTCTAATCTTTCGTTTTCAATTACGATCATCCTTCTCTAGATACCTCCTCACCGCTGCTTTATCGCTGTTTTTCAAGACCTTCTTTACTAAAACTAACTGAAATATTGTGTGTATAAGCCATAAACTTCAAATAGCTTAACATTTTTGAGTGTAAAAATACTATCACATCCATATTGTAGTTGCAGTTAACAAATAGAAAACAGTTTTATAAGAACTGCTTACCTGTCCAGGTGACAACTTAAAAGGACCTCCACCAAGAATCGCTAGAAACTTCTCTGCATTAAGATCTTCAGCAATCATTGCTTGAGTATCGGTTGCACACTTGAATTCATATCGACAACCGAGTGCATCACCTATCAGCTGCCCATAAAGACATCCGATCGCCCTCTTTATACTCATCTCTAAATCTTTTCAATTTCCGTTAAATGAGTTCTTCTTTCCCAACGAATATTACTTCATCGGGGGAAAAAAAATAAACTTAAAAACGAAAAAAAAAACTTAGAATAAAATATACTAAGTTGTGATATCAACCAACTTTAATAATAATAGAAACTTAAAATATAAAATAATAACGAGAATTAATTAATGTAATTTCTGATATTTTTGAGAATGATTTAATAAAATTTTTTAAAAAATTTATAGAATATATATAATTCACTATGTAAATAAAATTAACAAATTTATTTGGCTACATCTGAATATGACAAAGAGCCTAGTACATTACCAACGTGGCTTTCATACATATGATTCAAGAGTGACGTCATTTAATGGTAAAAACCCGTTCGGTATAGCGGGAAAAAACCGTATACCTTTAAAACCTTATACCTTTCGAAACCATAAATGCTTTATGGTTTATAAAGTTGTGGAACTTCCGGTACGAATATTCGCAGACCTCTCTCTCTCTTTCCTAAACGATTCAGATTGAAGAACTTAATTTTGTCCATTGGAAAACTTCGAACTCCGGAAGTCCCAAAAAAACTTCAAATCTCATATGTGATATTATAACGTTTTAGATGGGTACACATTACACATGTAAAAGACTCTATATAAGCGGTAAAATAAGAAAAAAGCCACGGACAGGAACCCCATTTCCAGCTTGGTCAAATTGAACGAATTGAAGCCCATAGGGGTTCCACTCAAAGACTTCTGTATATACTAAACATATATCACTTCATATATAAAGAGTAAAATGAAATTAAAAAGTAATTGCCTCAAAGACTCTAGCGCGATAAACTTTGGTAGTTTTGGAGAATTCTTTTTTTTCTTAATTTTCCTTTCCGTAGAAAAGAACTCATTTTCCTTCAAAAATTTTTCCAAAAATTTCCATCGAAAAACGGAAAGTTTTCCATTTCAGTTGAATTTCAAGCGAGGAAATGAGAAGAACATAAAGAAAACCTCAAAAAAAAAAAAAAAAAGTAAAAAATAAACAAACCCCACATTGAACTCCTTTCATCAATTTATATGAACGGAAAAGCACTTCAACACACTCCATTAAGCTCATATATGCTGATAGAAAACCCTTTATGCTAATTTTTTTTGTCGCATTAAAGCCATTTAGAAAATCGAATTCAAATTTCAGTGGAATGTGGCGGAAGTGCTAAGATAACAAATAATTTCTACTTGCAATCAAGGTTTCTTCGCATGCTTTATACAAGGCGTATTTTTGGTAATAAATTTAAATAGAACCTAGACGGGAAAAGGCGTTGGAAAATTTTTTTTCTTTTCATTTTGCAAAATTTATCTGACGAGTAGGTTTTCTTCAACAAATTTTTGGGAATTAAATTTCCCAAAGGGGAGAGAAATGAATTTTGCAAAATTGAATCATTTATTGTTTATTGCGCTTCTATACTTGTCTATTGCATCTGTCGCCTTCGACTTAAAGACATAGTTAGCGCTATACGATTCGTGGAATGGGCTTCATCCTCGGATCGCTCGTCGATCCACATATATTCCTAGATCATCTTCTTCTCTGGTTCTGCCCATTCCGGGTTTTGTCAAACGAGTTAGATTTAGATGCAAATGGCAAACATTTCCGGTTGAATTGAGGATTCATACCAGATTCAGTAAATTATTTTAGAAAGAGATCATTAATTTGAATATTAAAATATACATTTCTAGATCTATCGATTCATATAACAATTGACTACTCAATGAATTAGAGAGTATTTAAATAAATTTGCATACGAGTTAAAGCAATATTGTTGTTGTAAATTTCGATAAAAAGAATTCATTTAAACTCTTACAACGATTATGTGAATAGTGTTAAATTAATTTTCCCTGTTGCAAAAAAAAAAAGAATTGCATAATATTGTATAGTATTGCATATTGTTGCATATTATTGTATGTTATTATATGTTGTTGTATATTATTGCATAATATCGTATATTATTGTATGTTATAATATGCAATAATATACAACATTGTGCAATAATATACAATAGTATGCAAAAATATACAAAAGTTTATATGCATTGCAATTATTTTGTTGGCGTTGTAGCCTTAGGTTTTGGCTGGAGCCGTTGGTTAGTCGATGAAGAGCTGGAAGCAGTTCTCGAGCTTCCTGACCTCATGCAACATCTAAATTAAAGTTCGAGGTTTGTGGCCCGAAGGTGTCATTGTTGGTGTTCTTTTAATTATTGTTGTATAGTGCTTAAAGAGGAGTATTTTTCTAGCAAATATTTATGCTTGAATCCAACTTTTGAAATTGGATTTTAAAAGTAAATAAAATGACCATAAGTGGCCTTTAACCTTTGAGTGACCGTAAGCAACTCGAAGTAACCAATAATAACCAATAAGTAAACATTTTGCTGTGCAGCATGTGATCAGAAACCGCCTAGGTAGATTACGTTAGTAATTGTTAGCAAACAGGTGCGTTGCTATTAATTCAAGGTGCGAATTGGAAACTTCAAAAGTAACCAGACCTAGAAAATGATGATATTTCCCCATACTATCCTACCCGTCCCTCCATTTCCCAGCTGGCTGGGAATTACGCTTCGTTTTGTCTTAAATAGAACGGGTAGCTTTGCATCCACGTAGCCGGATCCAGAAGACTTACACTTCCTGCAACTGGTTCGCCCGAACACTAGGAATGCTAAAAACAATGCTTAAGATAAGAGCTTAACCAACGAGTTTCTAGGGGAGTGACATCGATGGTTAGTGAGCGTATCGTACAAGAAATTTAAGTAATAGAAAGCGCTAGTATTGAATATATTGCAGATTTTCTTATTTCAAAATTTAGAGAGACATAAAAATGAACTAAAGAGGCATCCGGTCGTCGCTTTCCCCCAAATTTTTCATGAGTGATCAGAGAAATTATAATAGAATTACCAGCCACTTATGCGGAGCTCCCCCTCCTCCCTCCTTCGCTTATATTTAAAAAAAAAGTTGAGGTCTTCTCTGAGTTCTAAGAGGGAGGGGGGAGGTGAGGGGAGTCGGCTGTAACTACCACCCAATTCCCTGGTCAGGACTTTGATTTAGGATTTATTGAATATCCAATTTTTAAGAAAATATTGCGGTATACATTCGACTCAAAGGGTTGCTGTAATCTATTTCGCTTTGGAAGGAAGGGGGGGGGGAGGGGAGGGGGAAGGAGAGAGAAAGGGAAAAGTGGAGAGGGGAGGAGGTGAAATTTTTGCAAAAATTCCCTGCAAAAGACGTTGTTTACCATTGGTACTTATTAATACCTAAATATTTCTCTAATTTACTTCATTATAAATAAAGGTACGCTGATTAGATTCCCCGCTGAAATCATTTAATACTGCAAAATAATAAAATAAAATCGAGACAACTCAAGCAACTATAATATAACAAAAAAGTGCGACATATCGATCGAATTTTTAGCGAATTAGGTCTTCACTTGATCAAAAGCGCAATACTACAGAATAACGATACGTGGATCCTTTCTCACCCACTTTACATCTTTTTTTCATACGCCCTTCCGGTTTTAAACCCCTGATGGTGTTGGGTTAATTCTAGCATTTCCGGTCCAGCGTCAACCGCTACCGGAAATAAAACCGGATTTGACTCACAACCTGTCGTATTTCTCACTGGCAGGATACTTAATTAAAGTGCATCACAATAGTAAGCGAAAACGTTGTCGAGAAATTCCTATCTGGAACTTTTGCCATATGATATGGTAATGGCTGCTAATTTGTCATGCTTTAAGAGACGTTTGGAGCAGTGTGATCTGTCGACCGTATGCGCCTCATATCAGTTATGACTAATCATCGTATACATATATATTACTCGTCACGTATATATTACCTTTTCAACTGTTCTCCACTATTTGTTCTCACTAACTATCTTTTAGGGCTTTTAAACGCATGGTTATGTGCAATGCTGGTATTAGCAATACAGTTTACATTCTAGAATGGCCGACGCACAATTGTTGAAAACGGTTTCGATCCAGACGGGTGTACTCAAGCGAATCATAAAGGAATTAGCCTGCTATAAGAAAGAGGCAGAAAAAGAAGCGACAAAACTTGAATCGATGAAGGCACAATCTGATCTCGATGAGCATCGCATCAAGAAACAAGCTGAAATTTTGGAAGTTAGTTTTTTTTTTAAGTTTATTTCATATTCATATATGTATGTTCTGAATTAAAATGAGAGAATGATGAAAGATGTGGATTTCGAAAATGACTAAAGGTAGATAACATCGTACCGTGAGACGTCGAATAAAGCCCCTGGGTCTTTGACTTTGTGTGACCGTATTATTGGACAGAAGAGGGGGGGGGGAGTATTTTTAATTCACCGTGGTAATAAAGAAAACGTTTCTATAAGCGAATCGTGCAACATTTCAGACGTTGAAAATAAATCATTTCTTTAACCTATATTAGGTACTGAAGAGGGAGGGGAGGGGGGAGGTCTTTTTGGGCGTTCTTCATTCTTAGATGTTTCATCATTTGATAACTGAAATTAGATAAAAGTTTTTACGAAAATTTCTCCAAAACTTTATATTTTTTAAATCGTTTAAAGAGGGGAAATATTTCATACCGTAGCCAAAAGAACCGTAACCAAGGAAAAAAATATATGTAATCAAAAATTGGATAAGTAAGCGAAAATAAAGGGGGAAATACTTATAATTCCAATTAGGTCTGAGTTGTATCTCCCCCGGAGTAGATAGTGTTATTGTTATGTAAAATTTCTTTGGAAGTAATGTTATTGGAAAGGAAAGTATAAAGATGGAGGCTGATGGCAAGTATTTATGACTAAATTCACTGAGTCTATTGACTACTCCCTTTTTAAAAGTTATTGACTTTTTTTTAGGAATCTCGTAATATGATTCCGGATTCGATGCGTAGAATGCAAAAAGCATTGGAAGAATTGAAAAAGGTCCCCCTGCTTTTTCCATTTTTATTTTATTTTCATTCATTATAATACGGCTTAGATTCAGTCTGTTGTGTCTCTTTTTAATCTTTTCCCTAGTCCTCTTCGGTGGTCTCCCAGGGATGTTGTAGTGAATTTTTTCCTACGCGGTCACTATAGGTTGTTAGTGGTCAGTACTGCTCAGTACTTATGCACTGTTAGGATAGCAAATGGTACAAGGTAAAAAAACGGAACTGCAAGGAGAGAGATGGTGGAGCATTTAGTCAGGTCCAGCTATAAGGTGGTTTTGTTATGTTCTCAACATTAAAACGTTTCGAGAATAGAAGTGATGAAGTATGTTGAGTTGTCTACCCATATGAAGCAATACCTCCCTCTATTCTCTCTACCATCCTTTCCTAACTCATAGTATCCTTGTTTTGAGAGGAGGGGAGGGGGGAGGATGGGTAGTTAGAGGATTAAGCTTTTCTGCGATGTAAGAATGGAATTTTTAGTTGGTGGATGAGAACTCGAAAGTGTTGGAAGGATGCAAGGAGTATACAGCCGCCTGCGAGCAAATAGAAGCAGCAAGCGCTGTACATTGATATGTTGCTTCAAACGATTGCCGTAAGCAAGTGCTTCCCTTTCCGTCTACCATGACTTTTTTCATAGATAAGAAGGATATGTTTCATAGCCGAGAAGATTTGGAAATAACAGTTTTCTTTGGGATCGGAGCAAGACGGTGATTGCAACTTAGTTTGCGATGGAAACATCCAATTCAAAAATATGCTATCACACGCTTTGAAAACTGCTGCAAATTGGGAGCGGAGGGGGGGGGGGGGGGGGG
>QEWY01002508.1:28920-51819 GCA_006503575.1 Baylisascaris schroederi
GTGGGAGGGGAGTTCAGTCGTTGAGTGCCATTTTGTAATGGATTTTTCTGGTTTGGTGAGAAGTCTAGTCCATCTTTCCAACTAGTATTCCGTGGTTTCTTATCCAGAAATTTGCTGCTTTGGATATGGTTACAAATGTGACTTCGTTCAGATCTCTGATTATGCACCCCTTCACTGTCATGGCACGACGGCAAGCGATCTTCATATTATCCTATGTTCTTATAAATTGTCCTCATCACATGCAAAACTCCGGATCTTCCTTTGCTTTTCAGAAAGTTGCCGAATTTGTTTTTCATCATCATCGATCCCTGTGCTATCCTTTTTTCATTTTTCTTTATTATGCGGGGGAAAACATGCTTTCCCGAACAGCAATATCAATAGCTTCGTAAAGGTTAATTGAAATAAGTGTTTCTATTGACTAATCCTCTATTATGGTTGAAGACGTCGTTGTATTTATAAATGGGGAATAGCTGCGAATAGCTATTGGTATTTTTATTGAAACGTGGTGATGTTTCCCCATATTCATTACCTTAACAAATCGGGTTTGACCTTCTGAATAGTTATTAGCCACATATTTGCACAATGCTCCCATTATTATTGTCATTGTGGTTGTTTATAGGGTCGTTGATTTTCTTGAGATGTTTGGTTTTTTATGTTCAATAAAACATTCTAAAGTTTTAGGCATCTGAAGGGAAATATATTATAGGGGTCGGAAAAGTTGGTTATAATGAATTAAGTTTATTTTATTTTATTTTATTTTATTTTATCGGAAACTGTTTTATTTAGAATTTAATTATTTGCTTGATATAGGAAATTTTTGAATTTTTTTTAATTGGCAGATTTATTATTGAGTTAAATAGTTTGATTGAGAGATTCACTCAAGAAGGAGGAATATAACATATCGTACTTATTGATAGCTGTTATGCAAAAAGTTGGCAATATTTCCTATGATAATGGTTGTGTTAAAAGTATACGGTTGGCTGCAATTCTTCAGTTATTTTATTCGTATATTTCGTAATTTGTTTTATTCTATTGCCTTCGATAAAATTTTGATGCGCGCTTATTTCCCTACTGATTAGAGGATAAAAAATAGAAGGAAATATATATATATATATATATATATATATATATATATATATATATATATATATATATATATATATATATATATATATATTGNAAAAAAAAGAACTTGAATCAAAAGAACTGCATTTTGCATCATTTATATCACATCGTGGGAGGTAGACTGGATAAGAGATGAGAATAATTACTCTTTTTCATTTTTCTTCTTAAAGTTTTACTTCAAAAAAATTTTCGGAAACTTCATTTCTCTAACTTAAAATCTATTAAAATAACAGTTTTTTTTTTGGTTATGACCATGTAATGCGTCGAGTACAGGTGGAATAATAATTTATGCTGACGTTTCGGCTCTTTGAGCCATAATCATAGCACACCAAGCTCAAACTTGGGTAACTAAACCTAATCTATATTATGAAACCGGTAGGTCAGATGATCGAAACGTAAAAACGCATATTTTCGCAACTTTTTTTCTTAGTACGTTTCCCTAATTATTCCGTTCACAAATTTTGCTATTTGCTTAATTTAATGTCATAATTCACTCATTTTTATCAAATAATCGAATTACATCATCGCATACGAAAACTGCAGACAAAAAACCTGTTTATTGATTCATAATATTATTGCAGTTGAAATAAAATTCGATAAACAATGCGAATCATTTATCCTATAAAAACAAATGTATTGCAAATCTCACAGTTTCGATTTATCATTGTATTTTTTGCAAAGTTCGCACCAAATATGAAAATTTCGCACTTGCGAAATTTTAATGTATTCATGACGTTCACACGAAATTTCCGCCTTGTTCGCATCAAATTGTTCGCACCACTGTACGTAACTGTTCCGCCTAGTGACGAGGCAATATTGTTAAGAAAACGGTAATACATTAATATTTTTATTATTTTCATTTATTTTATGTAATACATTAAAATAGATTATTGTAAGGTTGATTTATTTATCGAATCTATATAACACGTGATATTCACATGCGAATAATTCAAACATTCATACGAAACGTTGTTTTCTTTAGCAATAAAACACTTCACTCGTTTCAACACAATAAGTAATGACCAATCGAATCAGGTGATTATTTAAAAGGAACACATTTATACATCAACTATAGCCATCAATATAGGGTTTAGATTGAACCTGGTTCCGGTTGCGATCAATTCAACCTTTGATCTGCATAGTGATGGATTGCGTCCAGACTACCGGCTTCAACCCAACTGGATTGAGTTGAACCACTCCGGATAAGGTTGAGGGTCTAGACCCGGTTACGATACCAATTCTAGTTGCAATTGAGACTGGGTTTACCTTAGATGATATTCATTTTAATTTTAAAAATAAACTTCTTTCAAAGCAAAAAAAAAACCAACACTATAATTTAATTCGATTTCATGAATACGCCACATATATTATTTCGTTCATCAACTACTTTTAATGGTTCAAAGTGTACTTTAAATATGATAGGTAATCTTCTCCTAAATTTATTTGATTCATCATAATCTTTTCCTCCTTCTCTAAATCAGCTTGAATCGAAACTTACTCCCTCCCTCTCCCTTCATCCCACCCCCCTCCCCCATTCTCTCCCTCTACCCACCCCCTCCACCTAACGCCATCTCGAATCTCATATAATAAAACATTAGTGACGCATACATATGCCGGCCGGACAGAAGCATTGCTTGAACGTGAATCTTCAAATTAAGATGTTGCCCCACTTAAAAAACATGTTTCTTGAAAATTCCCTTCAAACTGCACTCAAGTTAGAAGTGTTTTCTTTTTTCTTCTTTTTTTTCGACTAGCAACCAAAGCGATTTAATCCAAAAATTCCTGTTTTTTTGTGGTTTTTTCTTTGCTTCACACGTTTTCTTAATCGATTCTCAACTAAATCAATCGTTATTAAAGTTGTTTTATGTTATTAAATAAACTTGACAAACTTGGCCGGGTACTATAAAACTTGTTGTTCGCAAAGGGAAAACCTCAATAAGCTATAGCTAACAACAAACTAAAGTCAAAATCAGACTCTTCATATATTTTATGATTTATCGAAATGTTCATATGCAGGTATTATGTCTCAGTGTTGTTGTCTGTTTTTTTTTTCGAAATCTAGAATCCACCACTAAAAACGCAAGAAGTAATTAATACAGTTGAGAGAACATAGATGAAGGTAAAAACTTGGGGATTATTTGCCCTTTCAAATTATTCGAAAACCGGCATATACCAGTAAGGATTGATTTGTACATACAGGTACGTGCTTTTGGCGTACGCTGGTAGGGCTACAGTATAACACCAACTAAAGCCCCTGCTCACAAGTCAATATTGTCACGTCAATTTAGCATCATCTTTAGCATAAACATTATATACCAGCATCATGTATGATATGATCGGTATAACTGCTCCACTTTTATCCATTTTTGATCAGTAACCGTAATTCGGCTTCAGGTATCTTTATTTATCAATTTACTGACGCCTTTAAAAATGCATAATTTTGGTTAACTTAAATAATTTTTTCTGATCAATTTCGTTTACCTTCACCTATAATCTTTCATTGATTTCATCCATAAAACAAATAGTTAAGATTCTCTCATATTGGAGTATTTATCGATGAATGAATAGAGCTTACTTCATTGTCATCAATGAATATAACGGATGCTCGATGTGCATAATTTTTTTCAGGTGTTTTCGGTGATGAAGAACTTTTGCGCCTTCTTAGATCGGTTTGTTGCTCGGAATCGGTGAGTTCTTTATTGGCTTTAGCAGCTTCAATCATATTCATGAATGCTTGTTTAGAGCCACGACGTGAACGTGCCTAAAATTATATATAACTTAATTTTCCACAAAATTTGCATATATATATATACATATATAAAAAAGTGGGAATGCACATCAAGCCTGTTCGCTTTTTGGAATCGTTAACCGCAAGCCGACTAGTTTTACTCAACAAACAATAGAAAGACACTTAGTTACTCATTTAATGGAGGTTTTTACCCAAATATAAGGAATATTCTTTCACAGCCACCTTATTAAATTAACCGTCATAATAATTAATTCATGACCGACTTCTCTACTTACCACTTGAACGATGCTTTTAAAAAAAAATCTAATGACTCTATTACTTCACTTGAAGTTTTATTCAAGTTTATAAAATGCTTAATACTTTATTAATCTAATTAATATCATATATTCTGTAATTTTATGGATTACAACCTTACAATACCATATTCACCAAGCCTAATTAGAGGATCTCATCTTTGTGATAAGGTAGTGTACTAATGCAGGTGTTACCGTATTTCGGCAATCTACTAACCTTTTCTTCGGTTTCTTCATCCTCCTCTTCGGCACAACTCAACGAGTGACGCTGTCGAAGATGTGCAAGTTTTCGATGCAATTCATCAAATTGGCTAATAACTGGTGCCGATTGTCGTCGTCTGCCTTGATCCTTCGATTTTGCCCATGCAGTTGCATCCGCGTCGATACCCTCATCTGATGTACATGCAACCGATTGTCGACGATTCGTACGGCGTGCTATATTGAAAGGGGGAATTTCATCCTGAAATAATTATTAGTCATTTATCGTGTCGTATCCTTCATGATATACAGGTAATATTATAAATACATATTGCATTAGACACCTCTGCATGTGTTATTGTAACACATTTCTTCGTTAAATATTATAACACATTTCTTCGTTAGATATTATAACACATTTCTTAGTCAAATATTATAACACACTTCTTCATTAAATATTATAACACATCTCTTCATTAAATATTATAACACGTTTCTTCGTTAAATATTATACCACACTTCTTCGTTAAATATTATAACACACTTCTTCGTTAAATATTATAACGCATTTCTTTGCTAAATTAAATATTTTTTTGATTTAGTTGATCGAATTGATATAGCAATAAACGAAAGGTTGTTACCAAAAAACTAGAAAAAAAGAAAGAGCATATAGTAAAGTATAGGTGCAATTTGAAATATTAAATTTAAAAAATCCAATAAAAATAGAAAAATGATATGTAGTGAAAATAAAAAAAAATGACAAATTTCTAAATACTTACTAACCTATGAGCAAAAATACAAATTTTATGAGACTTAATAAAAAACAAAGGTTTAGATATGTAGTGAAAATATATCCGCTGCAAAATCCTCCTTCGGTGCCTCAATTTAAGTGGAGGGAATTTCGTTATGCTTCAATGGAATATCAACTCTTCCCGTCGCTTATCCCCTCCCTTTTCCTTTACCTATCCAGCCCTAACCTTATTTCAAATATTTAAGGCAACGACGATTTGGATGAGATATCACTTATTGCATAAATACTTTTATATATAACTAGATAGTTGCGTATTCATGGAACAGCGAAGAAAAAAAAGATAGTGAAAGAAGAGAAAACTCATATTTCATAAAATTTTTTATAATTTTCTCCAATTCAACACTCTCATCTTCCATATTTTCCAAGTTTTCAAGTTTATTTTTATTTTTTACAATCTATTTTCATTCATCATTCATATTATAATAGAGAACTACGAACTGTTCGTACTGATAGTAATATGATAACTCGAACATAAATACATTTATATCGTTCAGGAATTTGAAATTGATAAATAATAAAACGAAAAAATAGTTTTAAACAGGTATTTCCATTTTGGAAATCGTAAAATCCCTCGTCCAATATAATAATAAGGCTCTATTGTTTACGAGCTTTACTATATGGTACTGAAAATTTTTCATTGAAAAATTTCCAATTTTCCACCTTTTTTCGCGGGAAAATTTGAAATTTTCACAGTTCATTCAATACGATGCCCCTTAATCGATATCAATAAATTTTTATGAGTCCATCTCAAAGAATGTCAAAGAATTAACAATATGGTGCGATCTATCGAGATTTGATTCGGCAATATCGACTAATGCCATACTGAATAGAAGTGAAATAGCCTACTGGTTTTCTTTCGGAGAAAAAAAAATTCAGAAATATTTTCTATTCTAAAGTTGTTGTTTTTAACTACTTGAAAGAACTTCACTATTTATGGAATGTAATTAATTAATAATTACGTTACATATAATGAATTAATCAGTTAATTAACTAATTAATTAGTATTTTATATACCTTATTTTACAGCTGTGATTAATTAGCATTTTATGAAAATGTTTTGAAATCGAAAAAATAAAAAAAAGTAAAAAATAAGATGCGACATTTCACTGAAGAGAAAAAAAAAATCTAGAAAAGCAACTTCAAATTGATGCAACAAATAAATTAAACTATCATCAGTGAATGCAACTTGCTAAAAGTGAAAAAAAAAGAGAAATTGTTCGTATGAATGAAAAATTTTCAATCAAAAATAAAACATTTCAACTAGCTTTTCGAAAAGAAAAAAAACTAGTCGGCGAAAATTTCTAGAAATATATTTAGATCAAAAAACTCCTGGGAATATCGGTGAAAAATTGCTCGAAAAGTTGAAATTACGGTCGATTGATCTTGATCAAGAAACAGATCACTAATATTTCTGCGTAAATATCGATAGAAATAAAGCCTTCGGAGAAGTAAATTTTGCTTTATTTATGTATTATTTCGATAGTTTTATTTAATTATTTAAATAAATATATTCTTGAATTATTAAGTAAATATATATTTATGTATTTATGTAATTTGCTTTATGNCCTATCAAGTGATCAAGTGATATATATATATATATATATATATATATATATATATATGACAAATTTCTGTATTAAAAAAAGCACTTTTTGTTTATATTTTATTCTATTTAAAAAATTGATACTATTATAAATAAGCAACAATTAAATGCTCATAGATTAATGAATGTACCATTTTCTATTGTGTAAATAAAACAATCAATCAAAATTAGAAGTGCAATAAGGGGCAATGATGTGTTGCGATGCGATGAACAAATTTCGGGTTGCCGGCTCGAATGCCATTTAAATTCACTGCTCGATGATATTTTATTCACATTTTATCAGCTTTATCAAAAAAACTTTTATTAGCCATAATAAATAAATGTTGAATTTTTAAGCGCTGGTGACAAAGGAAGAAAACGTTTATGCGGTAATCAAAATATCATAGATCGAATCCGAATTGCGTCTTACGTTTTTCCACTTCTCTCTCTATTTTCAGTGCCTCCTCAACATTAAATTAACCATTGAAATTCTTGTTATAGATAAAATGAAATAATTTTTCAAAAATGAGACGAATTTTCCGATTTACATATAATATAAAAATTCGTAAATTTTTGAATATGCGATAATATTTTTCAAAATTTTTTTTTTAAAAATAAATATTAGTATTAGCTGAATACCTATCAATTAAATAAATATATAGTCGAAAGATATTACAACACAAATAATATTACAACACCTTTCCCCTCCTAGCTCATTTTAGGCCAATATTGGTACTAGCTGAATAATATCCCCACTACTAAATAGAACTGATTCCGACAGAATATATATTTCTTAATAAGCATCTGCCGACCACTTATATTCTATGATGAAAAAGCACGATGTTCATATATAATTAAATGACTCCATTTATTGAAACAATCTTCAGTTAATTAAAAGCAAATATTATACAAAAATAACATAAATAGTTTGAATAAGATTTCTAATATATTAGAGAAAAACATCTCTATCTTCCACTCTTTCAAACATCAAAAAAAATTTTTTTTGATTAAAAATGTTTGTACCGTATTGCTCTCAATAGAACGACACCCCTCTTGCGAATTGGGAAAAATAAACTGAGAAAGTCGAACACCACACTAAGTATGAAACAACTACGGTGTATAATAAGGGTCGAGGTGCACGACACTAAAGAGATCCTATTACAGCCAGATTCCCTTTAAGTTCTGACAACTGAGGCAAGTTGGAATGAATAAAATCTCCATTTTATGGTAATTAGGGGAAGGAATAAAATTCCAATTTATAATAATTAGATCTCGGGGAATAGCAAGTTGAATTTAAAAAAATAATATTCAATAAAAACATAATAAATGAATTAAACAATAAAAAAAGCACACATACCGATACACCAACAGCAAGATTCAACGAATGTCTTCGACCACCACCAGCTCGAGAGAGTGGTATTGCATTTCCGGTGATTTCAGCAGTTTTTACTTTAAAGTCGGGTGTTCGATTCATATTCGCAAAATCACCAATTAAATCCGCAATTGACTTCATGACAGACGAATGGCTGAATGGATGATACGACGTCACACTACTTGAGAGTTGTCGTCGTCGATCTTAATATAGTGATTGTTGTTCGCAAATTACGTTGTTTGCCGTCTGTGTGCATCATTCAATGGGCACTATTTCATGTTTCGAAATACACCGGTTTTATTTGTGTGATTTAGGTGTGCGAATAATGAGGAGAGTGCCAGAGATAAAATAAATATAAATAAATAATAAATAATAAATAAAAAGTGAAAAAAAGGATATAAAAAATACCAATGTGTTAGAAAAAAAAAAGAACAAGAAAAGAGAGATATTTTATCAGATGTGTTGAGGCTAGTTGAACAAAATGAGAAGCACATAGACTATTACGGTATTTGCAACCTTATTTCTACCGTAGTCCACTAACCGTATTTAAGCCTCTTTACCTGACATTAACCCCATCCATCTCATTACCTTTGCTTCCCTTATCCATCTTCTCCGCCCTCTCTTCAATGAAATCCTTCATCGATCTGTTCAATTTTTAATTTGTTCTTTATAGGGTATCGAAACTCATTGAACTCTCATTATTTTATCTTTGATAATCTTTTAACCGCGAATATGTCTTACATAGTGCCTATGCATTTCCGGTCCAGAGATTATTGTTGCAATTGCCATAGCAAAAGCATTCTGCGCACTTTTCGTTGTCTCATAAAGTTTGCCCATTATTCGTTGCGAATTAGAAATTGCCACCATTATTATTATTATCAATATTATTATTAAGCATTAAAAATACTCATCATTTCAACGATCACATCATAACTCAATATATAAAGCATCCCATTGCATTTGCTATACGCCATCTGATTCTCAACGACGTAAAAAACCTCTATATTAGAACTCACAGCGTATCTTTCAATCTATGATTTGCAATAAGAACTCGAGCGTAAGCCTGAAATTACCTTCACGCAAATTTACAACCTCACCTAAACGGAATTGGAGATGATATGAAGGGATATTTATTCATAATGAATGTTTTGTTGGCTGAAGTAAATAAAGCCTCACAAGTACCTACATACAACCTCTTTCAATATAATTAAAGTATTAATGCAACATCTCTTAATACGAATAGGAATTACCGTTGAGAATCTCTGACCACCGAAAACGTTCGCATAACCAACCTCCCCTTTTTTCATACTTCGAAAAATATAATCAATTGATCTAAGTGCTATATTTAAACAAAGGTAATCAATTATGATTTATACCATACAAACAGCGAAACCATATTACTGCATTGAAAAAAACGAGTGATATCAATGGTCACTGCAAAAGGTGGACAAATGAACAGATGGACAAGTGAAAAACGATTAACTCTAGATAAGTGAACAGGTGAAGAACAATTAACTCATAATCAGCTTTGAAACTTCAGCATAGCAGCGTTAACTGATCAATCCATACCACCAATATGATAATATAGATTATCTTCAAATCAGCATCACACTGAACTATATTAGATGCTCGATTCATTAAATATTATAGAACATCCCGATAAATACGCTACGGACACCTCGGCGGATTTCCATGGGTGGGCTAGATTGACGTATAGAGACAATACGCTTTCATTAACCGACAAAGGCAGACAATCGGCCTTAATCGACTCAAACATTAACCACAAAAATTGTAGAAAACATTTAAGAAGGAAGAATTCAGCATATACTACCTCAATGAATTATGAGTGATGTCTGTCGTTATGTCTGTAAATATCGCTCGCCAAAATTAAGTATGCGTTGACTTATCACCCATGATCTGACTTATTACCCATGATCTGACTTATCACCCATGATCTGACTTATTATACATGTTCTGATTTATCACCTATGATGACTTATCACCCATGGCCTGACTTATTACCCATGATCTGACTTATCACTCATGATCTAATCACCCATGACCCTTCTTAATACCCTTGATCTGACTTATTACTCATTAAGTATGTGCTGTTACAATAATAATTTTTAAGGTTATAAAATATTATATTATTTTCAAAGATAAAGGAAGGCAATCGTTATTTAAAGCACATAGATAATGGGCTTCTAGATCAGCAACCGCTATATTCCAAGATTTTTTTCAGCCATCATCACAAGCCATAAAAAGTACTATCAATAAGAAAAAAGTCTATTATTCTCATCTCATGTAAACTTGTAAAGGGAATGAATAGCCCTAATAGTAAGAGTTTATCCGCTTCAACTCTCACCCTCACATTCACATAAATTCAGAAATGCTTTTTCCATCCAAAAAAAAACAAACAAACCGAAAACCAATTTTACTTATTTGAGATTTACCCATTTGAGTAACACATCGAACAGTGCAGATAATAACTATCAGTATGATCATTAAAAAACACTAATGAAGATAAACGAAGTGCACAAAAAAAAAAAATTTATAAGGAAACATTATTGTGCGTGAGACATACATTCAAAAATTAATAATAATGCAAAGAACAATGCAACGAAAATTATGAAGTGAAAAAAATGGGCCAGAAAGCCGTGTTTCAGTTGCAACTATACTGCACTTGCCTCCCTCCCCGCCTTCCTCCTTCCCTCCCTCCCTCCCTCCAACTTAGTGGTTGAGAAATGGAAAGCTCAACTCAGTGTTACAGAATCAACAATATGCTAGCCATTCCGCTTGACTCCCATTCCCAAAAAGAAAACTTCCATAAAATTACATAACTGGCGGATTGCCAATTTAGTTGCACTCCTTCGAAAAAAAAATGGCCACTATACGTCATCAATCGCACATACTAAAGTGGATTAAAAAAATTTCATCAAGTAACTATATAATAACTGCGCAATATAAAAATCAATTTGTCTATCGATATGTGTCCATACAAAAGACTTCGATAGTACAAAAAATAATATACAAAATAAGAATGCATCAAAGAGGATAATATTATATCAAAGAGGATAATATCAATGCAAACGATACAGTATGATAGGAATAAAAGCCCAACTATTCGCAAAATTTTTCTGTTTTCATGTGGATGAAAATTTTTTTCGCATATAAACGACCTACATCAGCGATCACCGATTAGGTTATCCTTATCACCTCAGCAGCTATAGAGATTAGCTGTAAGAACTGCCAGTAGGCCTAAAAATATTGGATTCCTCAAAAACTTGATGAAATCCTCCCCTCCGCCATTTGAAAAACTTAAGCAAAAATACATTCATCCACATATTCTATAAGTGACTACAAATCCAAGCGAAGCAACTATTCCAGTATAAAACATCAACGAAATACAAACCTCATATCAAATAAACATCATCGATAGGCGATATTCAAGCCTGTCGATCGTCGTCCTCCTCATCGGAAGATGTCTTAATCTCAGTGACACTCACATCCAAATCTACACAATGTTTATGCTTCTCTTTTAATTCTTTAACCTTCTCTTGTTTACGTGCCACTTTCACAGTTCGCATCAGATATCGTGAATGCGTATGAAGCCCTAAAATTGTTCATTAATCCATTTCAAGATATAATATATACGACAAAATATTCAACAAAGAAACGGTAAACTAGATATAAAGGAATAATTTTCTATCGAATCAACGATAACGTACCACTCCCTTGCTCAGCAAAAAGTTAATCCTAGACTCTATATTTGAGGAAAAGCAGTAATCAATTACAGATGATATTAATCATCATACCAAGATATCGTCTCGGAATAAGCCGTAGATCTTTGCAGCTCAAAACCTTAGTGAGCTATATATTCGATAAGAGCAACTAAGAACTTACTTTGTGTATGTCTATATCGTTCGAAAGCAACTTCCATCGATGGTGCGCCATATTTCAAAAGGAACGGATCACGAATCGGCGCTGTCGATACGTCGACCAACTCGCGATCTGTATAACAACAAACGCTCACATTTCTATTGACCAAGGCTTATACCAGTCTCATATATATATATATATATATATATATATAAATATATATATATATATATATATATATATATAGTCCAACTCTTGAGCTTTTCTCAAAAATCAAAAACATCCGTTTAAAACAACATCAACGCTTCGAATTACTAGTAGAAAAAATGGGAAATATATGAGAGTATAGTAAACCTATGATCGAAAAAAATATAAAATATTTATAAGTATTAAAATTTTACATTAAGAATCTCATGACATCAAAGAAACACTAACTTCCTTGTGCGTCGATACGATAGACGGGTACTTCGCCAAGCCAACGTCGGGTTGGTGCCACTCTATTACGTGCCGATCGACGAACACCCTCCGCTTGTTCGGTATTTGGATGTACTATAAAACAATGGCGTTTAGTAAAAATTCCTTTGACTATGTTGCTTATTATTGGATAAGAACTTTAAAAAAATTGTATCAAAGCTTCATAACGAATGCAAGTAAGTTTGCAATTACAATTGATCATTTGCAAATGTAATTGCAATTGCAATTGCAGTTTGTAAATTGTTAAACATCAATCATTTTCATGTCGTCTCAATTGATCCAAAAAATTTATTGTTGTACTTTCCATTGCACAAATCCAAATGGCATATATGAGGTAAACTTTCTCCTTTCTCTTTCTTCACTTTCCACTGCCCTCAACTACAATTTCTGAAGATTTAAGTGAGGACAATTTGAAAAATTAGATGAAGAAAATTATAAAAAATAAAAAAACAAAAAAACAAAAGTGACCGAAAAATAATAGCTCACAGAGATTACAAGTGTTGCAATCGTGCGCATAAATTCTATCGAAGATGGAAGGGAAAGAAAGGGAGGAACTGGAAAATGGTGGAGGGGGGGGGGTGGTGAATATCCATATATAAAACTAAAACAACAATATACCAATCTTCCGTTTCGATAAATATGCAGCAACGGGTTCCTCACGGCTTCTGGCAGCTACCACATGTAATGGTTCCTCAGAAGGCGCGCTCGAACAAGTTGACGCCAGTGACGCACGTTGTCGAACGGCTTCTTGAAGGCGTGACATCACTGACCACTCCTCTTCAATTTTTGGCGAATCCAGTGTTGCAATTGATAGATCCAACACTTAAAAATATTTGTTTTCGATAGGCATGCCGAACCTCATTGCAAGCTCGAACACAACACCAGAGGTTACAGGCTTCTCCCTCAAAATAAAAAGGGAAGGGCACTTAAACTGATCCCTCTCAGCGACACATTTCCGGAATGCTGCGGCTTTAGGCCGGAATAATCCGACTCTACAACCGGAAAAGATGCACAAGATGCCGAGTGCTATATTGTCAAGACGAAGTTTGCGCCATTCTTCCCAACCAAGTGTAACTGGAGCAATGAAACACTTTTAAAGACTTCAACGTCCATTCTTTAAAAATAAATGAAATACAGGAAGCTTGCTTCAGTGGCATCTTCTGATACCACGCAGCTTTCTCATTCACCTGTTTCGAAGCATAAAGAAAATATTATGGAATCATTAAAGACAACTCTCTTAAAAAACACATTTTGGCAAAACCTGAAATTTACATAAGTAATATTATTAAATGTATCAAAAATAACCACAAACGAAAAGTCGAAACAAAACTGAATTAAATTTTAAAGTGGTAACTGACATTTCGTACGGATACTCTGTCTTGTTGGCTTTGTCGCATCGCCCATCTTATCACCCATATCAGCTATTTGATCATCTTCAATTGATATCACATGACAGTGATATGCACATGCTAATCAAGAATTTATAACTTCTGAAGATGCTATACAAGAGAAATAAAACTGATAAAAACAATGAAAAAGATCAGCAATAACCACCAGAAAATACTGATAAATTTGGATGGAAAATATAAATCTTTTTCTTATCACAGAATAAAAAATGATAACGCCTTAAAATATGCACAACAAAGAGTGCATCGTTACTTAATAGCCAACCTCTATATAAAAACAAACACAATACTTAAATTCGACAAAGAAAGAAAAGAACTCTTCTTTGAAGATATAGAAGATGGAAACACAATTAAAACTTAAAACGCAAATTTCTTTAAGCTGTTTTTGTGAAAATATTTCATTATGCAATTCAGATTCACTTTCAATTTACTAGCCCACTAAGTGGTAGGTCCAGCCATATATTAATCTCACTATTCTCTAATTTTCATATCCATTATTTGCATAATTCATGTTCAATTTCAATATTTTCACCTTCAAATTAATCCCTACATTTTTGCTTTAAGTTCACCTCAAAATCATATATAAATAAAAAAATATGTATAACCATAAAATCGACGATCGAATCTTCAATCAACTCTATCTAATTAAAAAATCTCCTCAAAAAATTAAAAATTTTTACATCTTTAGAGTAAGCAAACTATCGCTTTACTTCGACAAAAAATAGCCAACGAAAGCGGCAACAACTAAACATGCACTAACCATTCGAGTCATGAATACTAAGGCGACTGGTATCACTCTCAAGTGCACCAACTCCATAATCAGCACTCTCATCGGAATCAATCAACACCTTTCTTGTTGTATTTTGATCAGCTGAAATTCATGCCCAGAAAGTCATCGGAAGGTAAATACACCAATAACTTCAATGAAATCACAGCGCACCTTAGAACGCCGCTCGTTTTCAAGAGGTTAAAGTCTTATCACACCTAACACAAAATTCTAATAAATTAGGGAAAATTTTTTTCTACACATAAGGTTCAATTTCTTGGTTGACTGCGGTTGTTACTGCTCTGGCCCCTAGCTACCAATTTTCTGAGCACAGAACCATCATTAAGCACCTTTTCTCTTCCCCCCTTCCCCCCTCCCCGTCTCAGCTTAACCTCATCAAGGATGTGCCTAACTCTCTATTTATTTATTTATTTATTTCAATCAACAGAGCATTCATTACGAATGAAGGTCTCTTCATACTACTTCCACTTGTCCCGATTCAACGCCTCACTGATCCAGTTCCAGTTGATTCCTGCAGTCTTTTTTAAAGAATCGCTCCACCTCATTGCAGGTCGGCCTCTACTTCTTTTGCCAATCCGTGGTGTCCATTCTGTTATTCGTTTCACCCAATCGTCATTTTTCAATGCGGATATCTTCGCCGCCCATCTAAATTTCCTCATTCCAGTCCCGGTCACCCAATCCTTTACCTTCGTTACACCTCGAAGCTATTTGTTGGCTTTCCTCTCCACCAATTTGATTCCTGTCATGATTCCTTCCATTCTTCCTTCTGCCACTGCTAGTAGCTTGCGCACTTTTTTAGTTGTTACCCATGTTTCAGAACCGTAGAGAACTGTTGGCATTACACTTTTTTCAAACAGTTTCCTCTTGAGACTCATCGGTACTTTTTTCTCACGATAGAAGTCTTTATTCTTGAAAAATGCTTTCCAACCTTGCTTGATCCTGCGTCGTACATCTGCTTCCGTCCCTCCGCTCATTTTTACACATCTTCCCAAGTAAATAAACTCATTTACGCTTTCAATCTTCTCGCCTCTTACAACAATCGTCGACTTCCGCTCTCGATTGCTCATCAGATTTGTTTTGGAAGTGTTTAATCGTAAGCCAACTGCCGAACTTCTCACTTCGTGTTCTTTGACCATTTGGTTTAATTGGTTGAGGTTGTGAGATATCAAGACTACGCCATCTGCGAACCTCAAGTGCGAAATCCTTTTCCCGTTTACGTTCACACTCTTGTTTTGCCAATCTAGATCGTCGAAGACGAGTTGTGGAGCTGCGTTGAACAGCAGTGGCGACACGCAGTCTCCCTGCCGTACTCCTCTCTTTACTTGTATCGGTATTTGTCTTTCATGCACGAGAATTTAGTTGTTGATTTACATTGGATTTCTTGGAGGATGGAAATTATTAAAGGATGTATCGAGGCACTTTCCAAAGATTTCCAGAGGGCGGTGCGTTCGACAGAATCGAAGGCCTTTTCGTAGTCTACGAACAGCAAGTAAAGAGGCAAGTTGTACTCTTTGGTTTTCTCGATAAGCATGGTGAGCACATGGATTTGGTCGATTGTTGACTTGCCCGGCCTGAAGCCTGCTTGCTCGACATCTTGCTTCTCTTCAATTTGTTGCTGCAATCTCTTGCATAAAACTTTCGAGAAACACATTGAGATTGTTGGGAGAAGTGGTACAGGGCGATAATTCCTGATATCATTTGGATTGCTTTTCTTCGGCAGCAGAATTGTTTATGAGAAGGCAAAATCCTTAGAGATTTATTGCTGTTCGATCATGTTGTTGAACAGACTTTTCAACGGTGTTATTAATAGTTCCCTCCCGAGTTTCAGCATTTCACCGGTTAATCCATCGATACCTGGCGCCTTCCCGTTTTTCATGCTTTTGATCGCGTTTCTTATTTCTGAGTCGATGACTTGTAGGAATGGTTCATCGCTTTTCCTTGCAACGATCGTGCAGTCGGTTTTTCCTCCATACAATTTCGTATAGAATTCCTGGACGATTCTGCCAATTTCTTGCGTCTCTGTTGTGAGTGATCCGTTACTTTCCCTCAGCTCAATCATTTTTTTCTTGTTCTCAACTAGCGAACTTCTTGCCCTCTTCAATTTACCGCTAGCAGCGGCTTCCTTCATTATATTCAGATATTTCTGATAACGCTTTTTGCTTATCTTATTTTTGATCAGCTTACTGAGTTCGCAGAATTCCAGATTAGTCCGAAAATTAGCATCTCGTCTCATCTTTCTTCTTTTTTCAAGCAGTACTTTCATTTCTTCCGTAAGAGGCGATGTTTTTTGCCTTGTCATCGTAGCCGCTTGCGCTGCTTGGCTGATTTTTGTAATAATATTTGCATAGGTCGGCTCGCTGTCTGTCAAATTGGACTGTTGCAGTGCGTATCTATATAAACCTCCGTCGAATAATCTTTCAGTACTTTTCTTCCTTTGTCGTCTGGCCCATAAGCGTTTATCCTTTAGCTTAAGTTTTGCTCTAACTAGGCGATGGTCGTTGCCTATTTGGAAGTGGTTCAACACTTCGGTGTTTTTGACGATTATTGTCTTATTCACCAAGATGTAGTCTATTTCGTTTTTTGTATCGCCGCTGGGGCTTCTCCAGGTCCATTTTCTGCCACGTCCTTTTTTAAAAAACGTGTTGGTAACTTTCAACCCGTTGTTTTCGCAAAAATCAACTAGTTGTTGTCCGCGTGGATTCCGCACTCCCAGTCCAAAATTTCCAACTGACTGCTCTCCCGGTGTCCGCGCTCCAACTATAGCGTTAAAGTCGCCCATTATAACGGTGAATGTAGATCGCTCTCCATTAACTACCGTAGTCAGGTCATTCAAAAATTGGGTATATTCTTCATTAGTTTGACCTCCATGAGGTGCATATATTTGAATTAGTCGCATGTTCGTTTTCCTATTGATCTTAATTTTGATTTACGCAATTCTAGGAGAGTGAGATGAGAATGACAATATCTTAGCTTTCCAATCTTTCGAGGCATAAAATCCGACTCCACCTCGCGATGATTCATCGTCTCTCCGATAGAACAAACAGTTACCGTTTGGCCGGTCAACGGCCTCCTTGCCTTCCCTTCTTACTTCTGCTAGGCCGATTATATCGAAATTGATTTTAGTTGCCTCTTCCAGTTCCTCCAACCGCTCATTCGATAGCAGCGTCCTTGCATTATACGTGCATAGGCTAAGCATGGTGGCGTGAAGGTTAGAGCTTAGACTCGCCTCCTGCCCGCTGGATGCTGACGAGTCGATTCACCGTTGTTCCTCTTACGATGGTCGGAGTTTACTTGCAGCCGACCGCGCGATGGCCAATGTTGAACGGAGAATGCCTAACTCTCAGCAGTGATAAAAAAATCCACCGTACATTTTAGCAACACAGAATGTTAGAACAGATTTATACATACCTTCTTCAGGCATGCCCATTTCATCGTTTGATGCCGGCTGCTCAGTTAAAACCGCCTTGCCAGCCTGAAATATTTCAACAAAGTACCAAAGCATATCGCCACGACAAAAGAAGCTCGAAAGGATACCATGCACCAGCGTTATAATGAGCTAGCAGAGTTTCTATATCAAGCAACGACATGCCCCTCCCGTTTTTTTGTTCGGTTAAAAAAGTTAAGTACCGATGTTGTTACACTAAGGGTCGAAAATGAGCTAAATCAACCATCCCATCAATAACTATGCCACAACAAAGCTGGATTCACACCAACAGCAATTAAACTGCTCATATGATTACAAAAAAACCAAATCGAATGAAGCACATAAACAAAGAAACTAAATAACTTGAAAAGCCAAGTAAATATGAAGAAGCGAAGTTTAAAAAATGGCGGTTTGGACAAGACTAGCGACCGGAAGAAGGAAGCTGAGTGACAGCTGAACTGCTCTACCTATATTCGACCGTCCTTTAGCCATTCGAGCCGCTGGCCTCCCTTTGAGGACTTGGGTACATCTACATCCCAGAAACAACAATTACCCGCTTCGTGGTGTGTTCTTCATCACTATCAGCACCTTCATCGAAGTTCAACTTTGCAAGATTTGGCAATGCAAGACGACTCGATCGACGGTTCAACGGTTGCCGACGAGACACTGGCCCACTCGCGGCCACATTTCCCACTACCATACGACTCAAATCTTCAAGAAAAATGAATAAATAAATAAATAAATGCATCAGCAAAAATAGGATGAAATAAAAAACTAAAAATAAAACTACCATAAATATGCATCAAACAATACTTACTCAACCTTTGGCGCTTTCATCTAAACTTCTAACCAGCTAGCTCTAGTTTAATGACAAAAAGATAGCACAAAGGGGCAGACCAGCTATATTAATTCACATCTTTCATAATATATTTCAGTTTAAGCTGTTATTAAGCAATATTTAGATGTTTTTCCAACCAGCTATGATGTTACTTTCATTCCCTGCCGAGCAACGCTTCTATTCTTCAGTGTTTCCAAATACCACAGTGATTGCTGACACCAAAGCTCAAGCTTATGCATCCGTCTCATGATGCTCAACAGATTATAATCCGAAAAATCCTCTTCATAACTATCACCCACTCATCATCCATCACAACGGCCAATGAAGCAAAGTACGGACTTGGAGGACGTGATTCCAAATTGCTATAGCTAAACCGCAAATGTATGGCACTCATAAATCATAACTGGTCCTCTAAATATTAATAAAATGAAATAAAAATAAATGCGCAATGGCATATTTAAGTCAATCAGCACTTCAGTGAGCAATGAAATGAACCAACCGAAAGAAATAGTTGGAGTTCTAGGTCCTGACTTCACAGCACTGTCTCGTCTAGCGAATGGACTGGCGAATAGCATCGAGCGTGTTAACACCTTCTCCGTCTGCATATTAGGACGAGGTGTACCTCCAGAACGAAGATATTCTTCTACTTTTGCAGCCATTCCACTTTCAGCACTTACCTTTCCGAGGTCATTAGCAGGTGTCGGAATGCGAGAACTACGTGATGCTGGACGTGGAGATATAAGCGGAGCGCGTAATGATGAGCTTGAATTTTTTCGCTCCTATAAAAACAAAAGCTCTTTATAATAACCTGCTCCCTTACATAATTGTTTCAACTCTGCCAATAAAAAACTAAGCACATGTACTATCACCTACCCTGGCCTACAGCGATTATCAAACAGGCTAGCTATAGTAAATGAATTCATAAGGAAAGCAGGGTGGTCTCTCATGCATAACCGACTTGATGAAACGTGGTAATCTTGAATACCCAGTTTTTCGCATCTCAAATTCCCATAGATGCAACATCTGATTGAAATGAGTCTCCAAATGAGAGTCAATAAAAAAATAAAACAATTAAAATACAAACATTTACTGCGTTCCGGATGACCGGCGAATGAGTGAATCGCCTGGGAGTATGCGGCGGTGACTTATAGTCGGCTATTTGTGAAAGTGCTAACGACTGACGTTGAACGCGTGCAACCGGAAGATTTGGCATCCGGAATGGTGAAGATGGATCTTCATGTGCTACATTTACCTGTAGTATATGGAATGATTAAAGACTTAAAATATCTCACCCTCTATTCTAAAGAAAATCCAACGATTGCAATTTCACTGCAACAAATTCAATACGCCCAATATTACTATTCAATTAAACGTATAATTAAAGATAAAACAATAACTCACAATAGGTGAATG
Organism: Baylisascaris schroederi; assembly: GCA_006503575.1. Classification (NCBI taxonomy): domain Eukaryota; kingdom Metazoa; phylum Nematoda; class Chromadorea; order Rhabditida; family Ascarididae; genus Baylisascaris; species Baylisascaris schroederi. The sequence goes on from QEWY01002508.1 coordinate 49,272, forward strand.
AAGAATACGTGTACCAGGTCCGATACGTACCATTCGAAATGCCGATGATGGTGATAAAGTTTTATTCTGGTCTGAACATCTATAAACAATTTCTTATATATTTTCCAAAAAATAAAAAATAAAAATAAATAAATCAATGAATTGAAAATAGTTCGCACAATTTTTATTATATGGAAATTTTATCGATTAGATCAACTATTAAATGCGCCCACTTCTACAACTGCAAAAATGAAGAATTATGCAATGATTCAGAATCGTTTAGAGATCAAAGACCATATATGGAACGCATTTTCAATGACCCACAAGCATATAACGCAACAAAAGCTTTATAGAGCGCTTATTCAGAGTCATCAAATTTCAGCTATCAAACATAAATTCAAGAACTTTAAAGATATCCTCTTCAACTATAGATGAATGGAGAGTAAGAGGAGGGGAAGGGGAAAAGGAGGGGAGGGGGAAGGGAGGGGAGAGGGAAGGGAGGGGAGGGGAAGGAAAGAAAGTAGGGCAAGGGAAGCGATATCGATCCTACATCTGTGATCTAAATCAAACGACTAGAGAGCAATTCGAGTTTGCTGCTATCCTGAATGGATGAGTACAATTAGAACCTATCCCAAATAGCAAACAACTAAAGATCCTCTATCTTTCCTTCTGTTAAATCACTCGAAGATGACGGCTAAAAAACATATACCTTGAAACATCCCAATAAAGTATTTCTATCTGTTCCTAGAAATACAATAGCTATATATTTTCACATCTCAAAAACATAAAAAATAACTTCTTAATAAGAAGATAACTTATTAATAAAATTCCAATTAATGAAGTAAGTGAAAATTAGTGAAAAGAAGGAGAAGATTGAGAACAAGAGATGAGAAACAAATAAAACCTAGTCGGCGTCTTAGATGCAGCTTGATGAGCAGCGAATCTGGGGCATACATGTGCTTCGATTTCATTGGGCGTACTCGTCACACGCCCAGAGAAGCGACCCTTCAACAAACTTTTCTCAACTCGACACATCGTTCGCTATGCATGTAAAATAAAAAAGGGCATCCTGTTAACTACATGGTTTCAATGAAATGAGAAACAATTTTAATTTTTAATTTTTATTTATTTTAAATTTTAATAATTTTAATTTAAACAATTTTAATCGGATTTTAATTCCTTTTCCATCAAAATACAATCGCTGTTGCCTCTATATCTGGCGATGGAAGAGGATCTTCGTTGGCGATGAGGTCCCGTCCTAAGGCAATCTTTCGCGATGAAGATTCCGATGAAAACATGTGAGAAATGCTCTCCGACAGGGAAACAACCCGCACCAGGTACCACATTATATATCGCTACTCATCAAAAACGATAATAATGAAAGTATGTGTGACAAAAATTATGCCATGATGAGATACTATACTGCCATATTCTTAGATTACATCAAAAGGCTGCCTTCCGATGCTTTTGTTTTCAGGAAAAGGAAAAAGTTCACTAATAAGAGATCTAGACCACCTGTTGACGTTGCTAAGTGTCCTTCCGAACAACCACTTAAACGAAACAAACATCACTACTAAAGATATAAGAAACAACTCAACGCTTGACGCAAATATTACGACCTGTTTTCATAAATTGGTCCCCATTTTATTAGTGCATAAACGTTTTCAAGTCTGGATCTCAGAAAATTCCGGACTGGAATCCAAAGAATTAAAGTAAAATTCCGGAATCTACCTGATTCAAAACTATCTATTAAAAAACAAACAATTTTATTATCTTTCAACCGTAAAACATAAAGAAAACGTTCTACTTACCCGCTTCGTAGATTCCACTTGTTTCGCAGCAGATTTACTCGACAAGGCGTTCTGTGTACGAGTTTTCATCGAAGGAATTGCCGCCGTTTTCTTAGGTGTTTTAAATGACAATAATGTTCTATTGGTTTTCGGCACAATTGGATGACCACCATATGTGACATCAAGAATATTAAGAAGTTCATCACGCATTGAACGTGTTGTATTCATCGCAGAAAGTGAACTCTACAAATAAACATTTTAAGCAATAACAATGCAACACGAAGACATCTTCGATTCTATTATATTTAGAGTATTGCTGAGATTATCTCATGTATCGGTATTACCTTTTTTTATCAAAAAAATAATTTCCTCAAGCTTATCTCAACTAAACCAACTTCTTCCTGAGAAACTCATCTCTTCATATGTATTAAGCGATATCAGTCTTTCACTTAAACTTCCCACGCGATCATCATTCCTCAATTGATGAGATTTTCAATAGGTAGAACATCAGCTTTGTGATGAATCACTATAATATAGAGGCAAGGTAAAACCTCTTATTGTCATGACCACAGTATGTGATTCAATAGTGCCCCATGTCCTTCATTTTACAGGTTCTTAGGCACTACACTGCAATCGACTTCATTCACTACAAATGAGCTTGAATAGAGCACATGATATAATCCCATAATTAAACACTCAGATTTGACATCTGCCACTGATGAGCTAAAATTATTTTGAATATAAATGGGAGGGAGTTGGAGGTGAGGGGGGGGGGGGGG
>QEWY01002508.1:51952-64072 GCA_006503575.1 Baylisascaris schroederi
GGGGGGGGGGGGGGGGGTAGATGAGAGTGAGATACCAAATGAAGATGCGAAACTTACTTGGATAGGAATGGAAGACCGAGGCTTAATTCCTTCCATGTGAGTGCATAGAGGTACCAAAAATGGGGACATGGGAACGTGTCAACAAGATTAATAAAATCTAGGAATTGGCAAAACCCGCCTTTGACAGACCGACCGATTACAAAAATGTCTAATAATATGACGTCAATACATCTCATTACAATGCATCTGACGCAAATCTAGGCAAATAAGGATAGCACTGGAGCAACCCTACCAAAGGTTATGTTCATAAAATACTTATAAAATGTGCACCTCGTTACGGGTGATTCCTGTAGAACTCTTCGCAATCGATGACTCTTCAAACGACTCCTTAAATGGAGCAGGTACCACACCACTGCCTCCTTCGAACGTACTGCCCCCCGCCTCGCTCTGCAAATCAAAATATTCAAAAAAGAACCACTTTGCTCATTTTTCTAAATATTTCATATTTGCCTATTCAGATCATATATGATCACGGTAACAGTGTTTTTAGACTCAAGGAGACAAGTCAGTTGCTCCATCTCCCCCACTCTTCCCTCCCCCTCCCGAAAACTGACTTATGTTCTCGTCAAACAACAGCTACTTGCTGGACTAACCCCCCTCCATATCTGCATTTCTCGACTCTTGTTGAATACACTCGACAGACGATTCCATAGTGCAAAAATGGTGTCAACCTGGCTTTTGAATGCACTACTGTTCCCTCGTGATGAACAGGAATCCTCCCTCTCGAATAGCTGTTAGATATAAGGAATCCAGAATGCAGCCAAGGCTTTCAATGTGCTTCAGGATGGGAGTGTGTGTGTGTGGGGGGGGGGTAGAACGACAAATCCAAAGCAAAAGACACATACATGATCGGATATCACTTTTGCTTTCTCCTCATTTTCGATGATCATCGTATCGTCCCATCGACTTTTCGGAGCTTGCTCCAAAGCCAACGACTCGTCTAATTCCATCGCTCTACTGATTACTGTTACTTCCTGCAGGTAAAAAAATTCCCCGAGGTACCTCGGCCAACTCACCTTTCCAAGAGAACACATAGTACCCGGGGCCGGAGCTCTCTAAATCTTCTATAATAAATAAATGCAAAACAATTAAATTCGTCTTTAAAAATCTAATATTAATTCAAGGAAAGAAATAAAATTTAGGTGGAGTCGGATTGAAGCACTCTCCTAGCTGAACAATACCGCTCACCATTATACCACACTCTTCTATTGTCTAAACAAATCGAAATCAACCTGTGTGGATGTCGATGCCGATGCTGTATTGTTGATTCGATCGTTCAACTGAGATGCATTCACCTTAAAGAATATAAATAATAAATTGCGCTTTCTTTATTTAAACAGTGAGAAAAAAATATCCCCCCTCTCCCTTATTGGCTGACAAATTTGTCCCTAAAAATATTTGAAGCAAAAAAAATTACTTCAAGAAAACCGATATAAAAAATTACTGATGAACAACTCTTTCAATGATATATTTCAACTATCAGATTGTCCGTAAACATTAATAACTAACCCAATAACTAGATAATCTTATTTCTAAAAAATTATGAAATTTTTTTCTGAAAAAAGAGATCGCTGAATTTTTTTAAAGATTGTTTCAAAACAATTTTATATTTCTCTATTGAGAAAGTCAATCAAGAACATTAAAACAAACATTTCCCATTTCATCTTTTCCATCCTTTTTCAATCATATCACTTTGTTAACCAAAAATAACATCTTCAACAATAAATTGCAAACCTTGCCCAGAGTCGACGATGAATCTCCAGCCGGTATCGACTCCTTATTTGCCGCTACACTTAATCCTACAAGTGCTCGAGCTGCTTGCTCCTCCTCAGACATTATCTGCTGCGCAATTATTCCAGCCTTAGGCTCTATTATTGTAAAAGTTGCATCGTTGTCGCCCATATTATGAACATCTTCTGATTCGGTTTCATCGATAGCTTTGATGACCTCTTTGGGCAATGTCCTTACATTCGATTCGACCAATTTAAGCGATCCTGTCGAGTATCGTCCTGCGGCCGTTGGATGGTTTCTATCGTTTCCATCAGAATATTGCCCATATGCGTACGATTTCCGAGACGTGATATTCACCCATCTTCGAGAACGTCCGAAAGCTATTTTAGTTCCAACCAGAAGATCGGCCATATGCGCCATTTGCTGTTTCTGATTTGCATTTGCATTCTCTATTTGAACGTGTTGATAAGCGTCACTTGCCTTCACAGGTATTCTGTTGGATTCCTCCTTCAAAATATTCGACAACTAGAGATAACCAAAAATTGCTAGAAAGAAGTTTAAACCTGAAGCAATACGATAACGCGTACCGTCTGCAATGGTGAATCTCAGGAATTTCACGTAACATGAAATGTAGTGAAGTATAATAGGGAAAGAATGAATGATACAAACAACACAATACGGAGGCCATTCAACCTTAGGCGCCATCAACCATAAACATCCATAATGTTCGGCCTTATTTCAACTTACATCCACATCCCATAACGTCTACCACAGTATCACAATAACTTTCCCAACCATTTGCGAGAAGTGTTAAAGAATCACTAATGAAATATTTTCTTTATTTATTTTAATGTCCCAACGTTGGAAAATCTACAAAAATATTTGAGCATGAGCAGCAAGAACGAGCAACACGTTCGCAAAAGCTATAATTTAGGCAAATATATATAAATATATTTTACTTTAAAAACAATTTTCACCGAGTATTATATTTTCCCGGTTTTATCCCGTGGGAAGTAAGTTTCCCATACATGAAAGAAATGATTCGATCGTGCTTAACATCGCATCTATTAACACCTAAATTGATCATTCCTTAACGCAATTTAATAATCACTCTTTATCACTTTTGACGACTGATAGTATATCTAATAACTTTAGAAAATATTCAAAAAAAACATATTAACAGATGTATTTAATTCTTTTACTTCAAATTTGATTTACTGCTGGATTTGGTTTAATTAAACACAACTAAAAAATTCAAAAAAAAAAAACAAACAACAACAACAACAAACCTGATGATGCACAAAGTGATCACTCCTTGATCTAATGATGCCATTTTCCCCTCTCATTAATTCAATAGCCATCGCACTTTTCCTGCGTGAACGTTCCGCTTCAGTGAGCGCTAGAATATATTCATTTAAAAACCCCGTCGAATCCACCTAAAATCCTCACCTTTAATTAACCTACAGCCCCGGAGTTATAGCCCCTACAATCGTTCTTCAATACCAAATCATGTAGAAGAGATAGATGGTCATCGAGTTGGTAATCTCGTAATACCGCTAACACCGTCAAAGAAACGGTGATCAAAGGCATATCATAAGATTCAGCATCCAATAAATAATCGATTGATTAACTCTTTCGCATCTACCTCTCAATATTACCGTTAATGAGCTTAAATTCATTTAGCTGAAGTTTATTACTTAGTTTAAAACTTACTCCTATCGATTTCCATTGGCTCCTCTTCATCTTCTAACATCGCACGCATTTCATTGGTTGTTTTCTGAATGGTTTCATTGTTTGTTGCATTTGTGGGTGGTCCTTCAACTACTCCTTTCATGCCTGCATCCATTTCTGATCGCCTTCTGGCTTCTTTGTTTGCAACGTCTCTGCTCGCATCATTGCGACCAATTTCTTGGAGTGCATATAACTTCGCTAGTTTTTGACCGATCATTGCATTATTCTTGTGACCATCGGTTCCTAGTTGATTCGCCATTTCCTTACCATCAATATACTGTTGTGGAGCCAAAACTTGACGAACCTCCGAGTGGATCTGTAGTGGCATCGATGCGATGCTTTCATAGGCCATTTCTGTTGATTCAATAGAAACCAGTAATGGATCCACATTTTCGATATCGCCGTCATTATACGTCTCTGAAAACACCGCATATCTCTTTACATCTATCATATATGATGTTACAATTTACTTCAAAACAAGTAGCAATAGGCATATGCAACCTTTCAACAAAAGACCACCCACAATGTTGATAAAAATGATAAGATGATAAGAAGAGATAACAATGATGAGAAAAACCATGAAAACGACTCTTTTCTAAAATTTTTACTAAAATAAAGAAAGTGCTACTAATTACTTATGAAACTGCATGACCATTCATCATAAGAAAAATATTTCGGCATTAAAAGTCTCTCTAAACTTTTGTGCTCATTATGGAAAGTTGAATTGCAATTTCGATTTCTCGCAATTATATCATAGAAATAAATAAATATTAATGAGTGAGATATTAATCTAACTTATATATTATTAATCTAACTTATATCTAACTTATATATTATTAGTCCGCTGCAAAATCCTCCTTCGGTGCCTCATCGTGGCGCAGTGGTGGCAACGGTCGTTCGATAGCTATGGTAGCGGAGCGTAAGCCCCAGCAGGTCTAACCATGCTACAAAGGTATTGAACTGTCAATCCTACAGCGTGGTCGATTCATACCCCGAATCACCAGACCATGCCTGCTAGAGGTTGAGGACCGGCTAAATTCGAAGAGAGGTAATGGCCTGCTCGCCTAGCCAGCGAGGTGGCGTCATCTAATGGCTAAAACAATGCACGGAAATGGGCCTCAGTACCCTGCAGGGCGATCGAACCACTCTACGGCGGCGGAGCGGACCTCGAGAACCCAGAGGCTGCTCTACAACGATTGGGGTAAAACCTGGCCGAGAATGGCGAGGATGAGACCAAAATGGAAATGCATTGTGGCCGACAGCGTGCACAACGTTCGATAATCCGGCCTATCAAGTGATCAAGTGATATATTATTAGTATTCTCAGTAAGGAACGACCTTCAACTTTTTTATAAATTCATCACTTTTGGAGCTTTCAAACCATTCTCCAACTATAGGTACCGCAAAATTTTCTACGGTCTCTCCCATTTTCCCCTTTACTTAAAAAAACCATCATTAAGGTTTAATTAGGCAAAAATATGAGAACACTTAACGAATACTATTATCAAAACGTCTGTATAAACCGGTCTTACCGGTTGTACTCGTAGCTGTCGTCGCAAATGAGGATGTCTCATCAAGCATAGACGCCGATACAGTCAAATTGATCGGAGGTGCACGATCCTTTACCATATTAAAATCTGGCAGAGATTCCCGTTCCTGAAACAACCAGGAAAATCCGCCAAATGAGTTGGCCTGCAGCAATCATTCTTACGAAATAACACCTTCATGTTTTCATCAAACCATAGCAGACGTCTAAACATTCTCCTTTCTTTCGCGATTCGAATGGATTGCACACTTCCCCTTTATTTAAATATTCATAATTTGTTTTGAAGTTTATCGACTAACATGACTTATGTGAAGGAAGGTCATGCTACGGCCTAAGCTATATCCATTATATTTCATGACTTGAGGTCGTGGTTCCCGAACTAAGCGTGCCGGGTAGACAGATATGCACACATATGTGGATAAGCATTGATATGACGCAATCATCATGCAGTTCGCATCCGAAGAAATAAGCAATTTCTTTAATAGAAAAAAACTTTGCACGTAGGCAACATCGAACGAATAATCCTCAGTTCAATTATCTCGTGCTGTACCACCTGAGCCAAGTTTATAATAAATCCCCCCTGGATTATTTGTTACAAACCTATAAATAGCTTTAGTGATCATTTTTCACAAAATTCAACGCAGACATCAAAAATGGGAAAGCACGCCACCAAAAATACCGCAATTATGCATTCAAGAAAATATGTTTTTCAAAAGAAAAATATTACAAAGAAATTTCAACCGGCTGTCACCATCAACCGAAAACAAAGAAATTTGAACCGGCTGTCACCATCAACCGGAAACAAAGAAATTTCAGCCGGCTGTCACCATCAACCGAAAAAAACCACAATACTGATCAACAGTTTATACCACAAACCATATAAGCCACAAACCTTCGCTGCCGTAAAATTTGAATCAATTGAATCCGGTTATTCGATCAATGAATCCGGAAATCCGGTTATTTAAGGTGGTCAGTTAATTCACAAATCCGGAAAAAAAGTGAAAACATTGAAGAATATTGAAAGGTGCACAAACCAATCGTTGTTGCTCCCGGATCGCCGCCCTTCGGCGTAGCAATTCTTGCCTTTCTATCTTCCATCCGTTGAATTCGTTAGCATCTTTGAGTGATTCGGAATTGCTACTCGATTCAGCGCTGACGGAAATATCCGCTTTAATTTCTTCCATTACTTGTTCTAAGCTGATGATCTTCTATAATTATCATATTTAAATATCTTCAATTGCAATAACAAATCTCAGATGTTGTAATGAAATGGGCTAAACGATTGATCACAATAAATAATTTATTTAATTTGAAAGAATTTTGAGTGTTTCCGATCATATAGAAACCCCTTTTAAGTATATACTTGTAATGATGAGAATTTATCAGAATGAAAGCTTTTTTTCCCTGCACATACATGTGCGCATATATAATATACTCAAGTATGTACATATGTATGTACACAAACATGTATTATATATATATATATATATATATATATATACATACATATATATACAAATATATATATATATATGTGTGTATATAAATTTGCATAAGTATACCAATTTAAATGGGTTCTAAATTAAGATGGATACTTCTGTAATTTTTAGAAGCAGATGATTGAATTATATCCCATTTAGGAAGCGTTATATGATAGCGTTTATCTCAATGACCCTTTTTGAGAGGACAAATCAAATCGATCGAACTTCATTTGCATATGATAATAACAGAAAAATTGGCTGAGGCGAAGGGGCCAAGAGCGAAAGAAGCCGAAAAAAAAATCGCCCAATTTTTGTAAAAAAAAAGATTGAACAAAATCATCCATCTCCATTCCACTGCTATCTCCCTATCTCTTCGCTAATCATTATATTGAATCATAAGTATATCCCCTTTCTTTTGATAATAATCTTTATTCGTATAATAAAGAAAGCATAGAATTACATGTACAATATACATACAGACAAAGGGAACATATGTTACACCAGCATTGCACATAACTATGCGTTTAAAAACCCAAAAAGATAGTTAGTGAGGACAAATGTTGGAGGTCAGTTGAAAAGATAATATATACGTGATGAGTAATATATATGTATATGATGATTAGTTATAACTGATATGAAGTGCATATGGTCGACAGATCACACTGCTCCAAACGTCTCTTAAAGCATGACAAATGACCAGCCATTATCACATTATACGGCAAACAGTTCCAGATGGAAGCAACACGATAAGCAAAAGAGTTGAGCACATCAATTCGATTAGTTGATTTCCTTTCGATTTGAAGAGGGTGAAACCTCGAGCGCGGTGCAAACTTTGTAAAGGAGAAAATGCTCTCGAACGGAATGCCTAAGAAACCTTTAACGATCTTAAAGCATAAATGTAAATCGAACCTTCCATAAATAATAAATCAATATACTAACCCTTCCACGCAGAATTCGCCTTTTTGGATTGTTTGCAAGTGGCGCTATTAGCTCGGCATGACCCATTACTAACGAGCCTGGATTCGTTTCAGTTTTCATTCCACCTGACATCATCGACAAACTGCAAATAGAAACAGATGAATCATATATACTCGAGTACATAGCGACACTTCAATAAAACGCACCATTCGACAAAAAAGATAAAACTACACCAAGTTACATGCATATATATATATAATATACATATACATACATACACACATTTCGTCGCAAATTTTTGATCAATGGCATGCACGCCACTTGTGCTAACAATAATTTGAACGCAAAATTTGCCCGCGCAAGCTGTTTCCTGGCTCCGGTCCAAATTTCTCAAATATCGCTTCAAGAGTCACAAGACTTCAAGTGATTAAAGCACGATCACAGCATATTTACATAGCTGACACCGGGTTAGAGATGTTAATACGAGTGGGAGCAGAGGAGGGAGGGAGGCTAGGGAGGGTGAGGGGAAGGGGGTGGGGGCACGGGAAGGAAGAGGTGGCGCTTGTGTAAGGCCGGATAGCGGCTATATTGTTGATGCGTCAATTGCTTCATCTCTCAAGAGCTGGCAATTTTTTTTTTCTTCTATGCCATACTCATATGCTCAATTAGTGCCGTTTATAAATCAATTTACCCATATAAATAATCTTTATGAGATAAAAAATTCAGCATAAATTTCTAAGAATATTTAAATTAAATATTAAAAAGAAAGTTGAAGTAGGCAACTTGCCAACTTTTCTCCAACATCATTTCGCAATTTGTTGTGTTTAATTTGTTCGTTATATTTTAGCAAGTATGCTCGATATTAGATCGTAATAATGGAATGAAAATAAGTAAAAAAGTGTCTTACATGGTGCTCACATCCTTATATTTCAACCTGCTAATATTTTAGGATAAAACCACTCAATAAATTTGTTCGATTTTGGGTTGCTTCTGCCCCCCCCCCCCCTNCCCCCCCCCCCCCCTTCCCCCGGCACTAGCGCATCTGTGACACTTATACATGACCCATAGGTTATCGGGCAAATAAGGACCCATCCATGACCGACGCTACCCGAATTAATCTACGATCGTAAGGAGATGGGTTAAACCCGCTTCCGGTTCGGAGTGCGTAAAAAAAGCCATGAGACTAAGACGATATCGAGCTTAAGACATATTTGCGTAATCGTAGAATAAACGCGGTCTCGTCTCGACCACCTTTGGAATGCCAGACAGACAAACAAACATGCAGACACAGAACGTAGTAAGTTTAGCAGGGGGCACAACATCATCAGATATACACGAATTGCAAAAAATTTCCAACTTACCCACTATGAATGTTGTAAGAAGTCGATCTGCTCGACCATCACCTAAGTGAAAAAGTCAAGACAAATAAATATAGGTCGTTTGCAAACAGGTGATACAAGGCCTAGCGAAATATAGCGATCATGATGGGTAATTTTTTTTAGTGTGTACTTATGTCTGTAGCTGATGTTCTTCGTTACTTGATAGTGTTGAAGATAATATACTCTCTCCCATTTAAGAAAAAAAGGTGAACTGAAAATAGCACTTTCTGTGACAGCCGGCTGGCATTAAGTTTTTTCGCACTTTTCCAATCTTTGAGCATTTCTTCGCTTAATATAACGTCGCGTAAAATATCATCATAAATGATCCAATTGTTGATGGCAATAACTTCTTTGCATTCAATTTCAAAGAGTGAAAATTATTAACACTCTTCACCGTATCTAAAGAAATAAAACTACTATTATTAGCTACCATATTTGTGCAGATACCGTATTAACAACGTTGTATGGCGAATATTTTACTTATTTTTATCTTGTTTCACTTCTTTTTTTTCAGAAATTTTTCTATGAACATAAGTGGAATCATTGAAAAAACGGATCAGAATATTAAAGAGAAACGAAAATTGAAACGGCTTAAGAAAAAAATTAATGAAATTTTACTTCTTTCTGGTAAAGATCCAAGCGATGAATTTCATATCGATGAATTGCCACCTGAACCTAATTGTAGTAAGGGTGAGTTCGGTTTTCATTGATTCTTATGAGTCATGCATATGCATATATATAATACATTATGTATAGTTTGACTTACAAGAAACATCGAACAGAGTTAATAGCGGTTATATGTTTCTTCATTCGTTTCATTATATTTGCTTGTATTTTCTCATCGCGGGTTTTTCGCTTTTCATCAATTCTTCAATACAATCTTCCGTGAATGAAATCATTAAAAAGTACCACAATTCTAGAATTTCATCTGTTGATATATGAAAAATATTCCAGTACTGAGATTGCAAAAACATTGAATTATGTTGAAATGTCATAATCACCTGATTCACCTGAAATTACGTCGATTCGCCAAGAATGGGCGCGGATCTGTCGAGTTCCATTCGTTCTTATTCTGCGTTTTCTGTTTCCACAGTTGACCAAAAAGAACCATCCTAGTGGTTCATCCTACCTCATTTGCGACATTAAAGTGGCATAAAAATGTTTATATTCAAATCAGTTCTGAATGTATTGATGTCAGTTTTATGATTAATAGTAAATTATGCAAATTTTTATGCAATGATTTTAATTCAGTAAAATGAATTGATTTTATTAAAAAGAATGATGAAATTGCTGAGTTCAATAAATTTTCAGAGATGGATATTTCAATGCGAATTTCTCGAAAATTGCATTCAGTTAGAGAGGAAATAGCACCACCACCACAAGTCGAATTCAGACTTCATTGTCTTAGAGGATCTCGACTTGGAAGTCAACGTAGGTTTCTTCTTTTTTTATTTGATAGTAAGAAATAGTGCATTTCCAATATAATATGAAATATGGATTCAGTTTCGAAAAATGTCCTGAACGGCTGAAAAATTGGATTTTTTTTAAACATTCGCCTTAAAAGTTGAGATGAATAAACGTATGAAATTTTTATCTTTTCTATGTTTAAATAATTTGCTTAATTCTTTAGTTTTCTTTTTCTATTAATGTTTCATTCCATATGTCACTCTAAGTTGCTCTTCTGTATGCAATTCTCACTTATTTCATTTCAAGTATTACGTTAAATGTTAGAAATGCAAAAAAAAAATCTGCGTTTATTAACCTAAATACCACGTCTTGTTCGATAGCTGGCAGTGGTACATCACATGGAATAAGGAGAGAGTGTGGAAGTGAGCGATGAATGTTTAGGTGGCCTTTTGATTTTCGTAAAAAAAGCTTCAGCATCTGCTGACCCGTTTGTTGGTCAGTTTCCCTTCTTTATAGCATTCTTTGATTGCTGCTAGTATTCTTCATAGTTTTGTTCGATACGGCTTTTTTTCTGTCTAGGTATGAAACACCTGAATTACCTAAACGAAGGTAAATGAGTTTTCCACTTCCTCTTCACACCTTCAGCTCTTCCATCATATCATCGCAGCTAATATCTTCGTAAGAAAATTTCTCGCAGTCTCTTACGTATGAATGTTATTTTAGATGTGGCACAATTAGCACATCGAATTGTTTCAACGACCGCTGAAAAACCATCATGGTTAAATATAAAACCTTATAGAGGTATAATACAGACGGTTCTGATACGAATCGATACAGACCTTGAATGTGTGGTATGTTCATTTCCGTTGTTAATTTATTTTTTTTTCCAAATCGAACTTTTTTCACCAAATTTTCCAAAAAGTCAAATTTACTGAAAAAAAGATCGGATTTTACCAAAAATTTTCCACTAAAAGTTATTTTTTTGCGTAAAATTCTCCAGTTTCAAAGTGAATTTTTTTGATTTTTTTCAAATCCATATCAAGATGGTGCATTATTTTTCAACTAGACTATTTACTTTTTTAAAATCAGTATTCAAAGTCAGTATTATTAGAATGCTATTATTCCACAATTGTCGTTTTCGTATATTTTTCTCATAGTCTTTCTTCATAATCGCTTGAATTTTCAGGGAATTTTTGATTGATGAAATGGTGAATATTATAGTTTATTTACTTATCACAAACATTATAATTCAGAATAAAAAAAATTAGGCGGAATGATGAGAGCTAAAAGCTCAATTATGTGTCGATTGAATAACTTCTAAGGTGTTTAAGTTAAGTGGTTTTATTTTATTTTGCAGGAATATCGGAGTAAGGATACCTTCATTGAAGAGTTCTTTGGACGTAAATGTTTAGTTCGAATGCAAAAGGAAGTGGCCAATCGTAGCGAGTTTTGGAATGCGATTCTTAATGTGCCAATATCGAGAGTTGAACAAATCAAAGAAATCATTGCTGTTGGTTTTTATTTATTATTTAATAAAACAAAGATTTATAGAGCAAGCGGGCACCATTTCTGTCATTTATCTTTTTAGTGTAATATTTGGGCCAAATTGACCACGTATGGCCGGTAGAACTCGATTACATGGCTAGAAATAGTTTACAGGGGTGGATAATGGCACTCGTGGTGGTGGTGGTGTCTGCTGGTTGTTCATGATGCGAAACTTCCCGATCAACAATTTTGTATATAAGCAACTCAAGAATTGGCTCTCCAAATATTTTAACTTAGTCTCATATTCCCTTTTTTACGTTTATCACAAGGCTTGATATCTGATATCCTTTATTTTGTTTTATTTATTTATTTATTTATTTATT
>QEWY01002513.1:0-58154 GCA_006503575.1 Baylisascaris schroederi
AAGAGAGGGGTATATGAATCCTGAAGTAATAGAAGTGTAGATATATCGGTTGCATAGTCGACACGCTGCGCTAATCCGAATCTGTCGCAGTTTCACTACCACTTTTAACGGAGGGATGGCGAAATGTAACGTGATCCCCTCGGAACTAGAACTACGCGCTTGACCTCGACTGCTATGGTGCCGAATGTACCCAAGAGTGTTGATGAAGGGAAAGAGTCGGATAGTTGGATGAAGCCAAGAATCAGACAACTCGATGGAGTCACATGCTTGAGAGAATGTCATCGGCAAAACGTGCCTATCCCGACTGCATTCCGTACTTCAGGTTGATCTGACGTTATCTTCCTCCGTGTGATATAGTCAAACCTTGGCCGCTTATTACGTTACCCTCCACTGCGTTCCCTCAATAAAATTCCCGTCCCATGCATAGTCCTAATTGGCAAGTTACCTTTACTTGCCTTTTTCAAAACCTTTTTTTTGCGTTGTTTGCAAAGTAATTATGTTAATATATATAGCTGTTATTTTATCTGTCCTTCACACATGCCTGTTTATTAGTTCTTTCAGCAAGATTCACGTATTCCGAGTGGGTACGTTCTCGAGAAACAGCTTCTAGCAGTCAACCGTGCCGTTGCATCACTTTCAGAGTTTTCCACAGTTGAGGCTTACTATGTTTCAGCGAGCGTGTAGGATTTCACGGTTAGTACTCATTGTTCTTGGTCGAGTGGAATTATGGTCCCCACTAACTATAGACCAGATTCCAAAAGCTAGCCACATAATCAGTCTTTAATTTTCCGCCTTATAACTTCTCGAGAATTTTTCATTAACCAAGAGCTTCAGATTTAAATTTAGTGGTCCTATTCGTTTGCAGGGCAAATACGCTGCACTTTCGTCCATTGTTTGGTGGGAATGAGGTGCATCGGCCGATTTTGTAGGCTTCCGATGTAAAAGTCGAGTTGCTTGCGTTTAGCTCGTCGTTGTTTTTACTGCTGGTAAGTTCGTTGTTGGCTTTATATTTTTGCTCGATTAGAGAAATCTTTTGTGTCCATTTTTTGCGTTCGTCTATCCACTTCCAAAAAAGTATTCCAAAATGACAAAAAATTGCGAAGTTCACCACCGATCAGATCTCGAAAACCACTACTTTTATAAAATCTTGGTGGTATATCGAAGTGATAGGTAATATGAACAAAGAAGCACATATGATGCCAGTTCTTTAGATGATTTCCCCGCTTACTTTCCATAGGTTGTTTGTTGTTCCCTAATTTTTGCATGGTTGCTGAGAGGGGAGGTCAAGGGGGAGGCGATGTATGAAGGCGGTCGGCCCGCGTCTGATGCTTCTACGTACATCTTCATAGTACTAAAGTTGGTAAATCTTTGCACCCATTCTATATGTCTAACCGTAATGCATCTGCTGAATACGGTATAATCGCATGCGTGGTGCTACTAGCTGATGGTGTAGTCACGTATTTGCTAAAACAGAATGTGCCTCTTTACTTTCATAGCGCGTTATTGAAACATCGCATTTGCATGTTTGCCTGGCTGGTAGTTTAAACTCAGATTCCCTCAAGTTGTTCGTAGTCATAGAGGTTATAATTCAAAATTTGATAGGTGTAACGTGAACCTCGGATTAATTCTCGCACTAGTACTGTTTATAACAATTTGCGAAAACTGTTTGACGAGATGAATTTGCGAAACTCTTGGCTACGTCTATAGATATTGTATAATAGAAGCTTAGGGCAGTTCGCTTTCAGGTATCGACGTCTCAAGTTTCTCTTCAAGGATCCACACTCGAACTTCGGTCGGAGTAGTGGCAAGCGATATTATCTTGAAATAGATCTATTTAGTGTTCGTAGCGCATACCTTTTAAGGTGGGCAGATGTATTTCACGCAATTGATATAGTTGTGTAATGAAAGAATTCTCTTGTGTTGAATTTATCTTTAAATAGATGCATTGCTTTGAAGTTAGATATTCAAATGGATTATCTATAGTCTTTGAACGCATCCTTAAGGTATAGTTGTTGAGGGAATGGATGAACTATTATTTTCTCTATGGAATTTGATATGATATTCTTTTTTGAAGGAATTTGAGAGCATCTTAATCGTGCAGCTAGCTGCTGAATATTGCAAACTTTAGCGCGTTTTGTGCTAAAAGCAAATCTGCATACTTCGTTGAGGAGTATAAGTTGTATGGCTTGTAATATCTTATGCCTACCCTCTCCTTTAATATCCACGGGAGCATCCTCTATATGGTCACATTTTTAATGTGTTTGGAGAGGAATTTAGGCTCTATTGCTTTTGTTATTTGTGCTGTGGTATGTGAAGCGTGGACATTTGCAGTGTTAGTGCCGCATTCACCGGACCAACTACAGGTCGGTTTCCAACTGCTTAGCTTTTTCTTTGATTATTACTCTTTTCATATAAACTGTTTGAGCGAGTGGAATTGCTTATGTTGTTGAAGTTTCTTCCTTACGACAACGGTTTAAAATGGCTATTTTTCATGTGATTACCAAAGAGATGAGCAACTAATGTAGAGTTATTTATGCTGTTCTTGATGTATGGGTTGTGAGTTTTGCATTTTTCCTTTTAGCTTTATGATTGCATGAAACTGTGAAGTACGATATTCTCTAATAATTTTAGAAGCTTTTTAACGATTACATGGCACATATTTTTTATTTCTTCAATATTTGTCCGGGTCTATGAAGTGCTGTATTGATCACTTCATTTTTATACATTTTCCTCGAATTGATATGGGGAATCTCACAGCTTTCCGCTAACATTTGCTGTTTTAGAGCGCTACTGTTCGCACCCTTATTTGATAAATATATTAGGACGGAAAGGATAGATCGCTGCCTTTGTATTTGGCGGATAGGAAACTCTTTTTAAATCTACGTTGAGGGAGGACGAACGAACAAATAAACAAGGAAGGTTGTATGCGAAGGCAGCAGTGTCTTCGAACATGTTTAAACCTGTTATTTCAAGAAGTTAGTTGTGGTCGGACTGCAACGCCTTTTAGGATCTTTGAATTTACCACATTGCCTGCTTTTAAGGTAATTCCATCTAGAAAGTTGGACGCCAAATTGGATATATAATCTTGTACGTACTGTCATTGTTTAAATTTTGATGTGTAAATGTAGGGGAAGTTGTAGGTTGGAGGTGCTTCGATTGCAACGAGATGTGCGAACGCATGGAACAAGGGGTCACCGGCGAGCATTCGTTCGGCTCCAAGTTCGCAGCCCGTCGTCTCAATTCGTCATCAAGCAGGTAACGTTTGCTTCTTAACTTGCATGCCATAGAGTTGATGAGAAATGTTTATGTTATGTTGCAAGCACTGTAATGTTGAAGCAGTATCGCATCTAGTGCCCCTATGATCATAAGTTTTGAGAGCAGATACTGGACAGTTGATTCAAGTAGGATAAACTACATCGATGCATTGCTTACTTCAATTTTGTTTATAAAGCGTTTACTAGAGAAGTCTAAATGGGAAATTAAGAATGATAGACAATAAGGTAATAGGAGACACAACGAGTTGTCGCAGTAGAATGCACATTGCTATGGATGGTAGCTCGCGTTTGCTTCATAAGTCGCACCGCTTTTATCCATCTTTATATGCGAAGATTTTATATCGTGATTGAACGTCTGCTTACTATATCAGTATGTGATTATGGGTTTGCCCCATAACAACACAATTGTGTGGCTAAGTGCGGGATTTTAGCTGGACCTTCCTTAACTCCGTTATGTTGAAACCTTTGTGTTCTGCAATTTTTAAATGACGAATATCTTCCCTCTCACCAACCCCTCCGTTAATGAACCATACCGATGTGAAGGCGATCTCTTGGCATCGTCCATCGATCACAGCCTTCTAACGTGTGAGGGAAACAGGATCAGGGTACTTAGCTTCGATCCGCTGAGACTGTAGCACGCATTTTGCTCGACCGGGGACGGGCCATTATATTTTCATTGGTGAAATGATGGCTTTTATAAACTTTCGGGTGAGTCTTATTGTTTGATCCTTAGAGACGCAAGTGTTATATCTTCCAAGATGATCAAAGTAGATTGTAAAGTAACCCATTGGGAATAGTGTCATCGAAGTACGGAGTGCTCTTAATTTCATATCCGAATAGCTTAGCTGCTT
The DNA here is from genome assembly GCA_006503575.1 of Baylisascaris schroederi. NCBI lineage: Eukaryota > Metazoa > Nematoda > Chromadorea > Rhabditida > Ascarididae > Baylisascaris > Baylisascaris schroederi. The sequence goes on from QEWY01002513.1 coordinate 4,127, forward strand.
TATACCGGCCTAGTGCCGCCGAGTCGTGATGACTTGAGGAGCACTGGTCCAATTTTGCATCGAGGGGCGTGGGGGTTCATTGGGAGCAGGACACGGTAAGGCGATTAATCGGCTTTGAAGTTTTCAAATTTGATTGTGTGATACGGAAATTTGCACTCGCGCGATATTTATCTTGAAATGGGAGGGAGGGATGGAGAAAGTTTTTATGGAATCTGTTGGTATTTGGAGCATTTTTTTGTGGGAGGGCTGAATGTAAGGGGAAAGCAACCTTCTGAGGAGAAATGTGGTCGAGCTGTATTCCATTCTTTTGGAATGTATATTAGCTGGAAAGATTTTAATCAATCGGTGGATGCAGTACTTTTCTCTCATATAATTTTATAGTGAGTCGCGAAACATGGGCATGCACCCACACACACATTTTCGCTTTCTGTTCTTACTCGCTTTCGCGACATTTTTCTTCAGTTTTATCCTACTTACAAAAAATTGGAGATGACGCTCTTGATTGGATGAAGGTTTGGCCACTTTGATTGGCTTCATCAAGTTTCAGGTTGTGATAGTTCCTATGGGCCGAGGAGTGACGCTCACAATCATTTACGAACTCTTCGTATTACGGAGGCAAAGGAAGCGGAGGGTCATTGTGGGCAAATGGTGCACCGATGATCAGCCACCTACAGAACGGCCATGAGCGCAGACTGCTCGTAACGAATTTGAACGTTAGTTGTTTTCAATTTACCTGCTTATTTATATTGCTTAAGCATCTATTTGTGCACGGAAAGCATGCAGGTGCTGTATTTGTGAGCTGAATTGGTAAGCAGTTCGAAGGCGGTGAACGGATGCTAAATCGTTCGGTTTTTTATCAGCTGGCAGCATTCGTGAAGTTGAGCTTTAATCTTTTATTGAGCTTTCTCTGACTAGCGCTTGTTTATGTTTATGCTAATTTGCGGGCATGGATTGCATGTGCATGCGTTGCATGAAAATTCATTTTTTTATCGCAGGTCTTGTGTCGATGAATAGACTGTTGCACCTGCAGAACGGCCATCAATGCAGGATGTCCACAGCGAGTAAACCTGTTGGATGGGAGAGAGTGGGGAAGGGGCTGTGGTGCTTACATCGACCACATCACAGAATTTGAGCACGTAATTAAGTGTATGCGAGCATATCAGTGGAGGAGAGGTGTCCGTTTATATAAAGAATTATAATTGCTTTGTTTTGCGGATGGATAGTGCAGGCAAGGGGCCGTGGTGGCTTCCTGGCCGTTTTTCACGTCTCTTGAATTTGTACTGGGTTGTTTCTGTACTTGTTCCTGCTTATGTATTAGCATATCTTGCTGACATTTTAGTGCGACCTCTGCTGCTTCCTAGCTTTGTTACGGAGGTGTTTGGGGCGAGATCTGCCTGTTTAGTCATCAGGTACTGATCGCAATGCGCTGCACTACTAATATGGTTTTCTCAATTCTACCCCGATAATGTGATGGAATGTCGATTCGTATAGTGAACATCAGTGCGGCTGGTGAAGATGCTGCTTGCGCAATAAAATTTATCGATTACTGTGTTGTATGCAAACCGTGATGATCTACCAAAGGATGATCAAACTCTAATTTCGTGATGTTTGCAGTGCGTAGGTCTATATTTTCAAACACCGTCAGCGATCTCTTCGGAGAATAAAGACTATGTGCAGTGAACAATTTGAGCAATATACTTTTTTGGGTTGATCATAGCATTCTGTGAAATATAATGCTGGACATGTCACTGCCGTTATGCAGCAGAGTGTATCGTATCTTTGCAGAGCTATCGTAATTGTTATTGCTGGTTGCATTGAATTTCACATCAGATTGGATTGTTACTACAATTGTCAGAGAGGCAAATATCTGCCCTCTAGGCACTCTATAAACGAACTTCGGTGCTGTAAATTGGTTGTGCTTCAAAAGAAATTTCAGTGCTGGTGGTGTGTTCTCGATCGGGGTGGACGTTCGTTGCAGAAGAGTGCCGTATTGGTGGTGACGTTGTAACCGAGCGACGATTTCGGCGTTTTTATTTTCGGTTACGTATTTCGTTTGGTATGATAGAACTGAGGGTTCATGAGTGGTTGGGCTTACAGTTGATGGTTGGGGAGTTGCTTCAAGAGCGGAATGCTGTCATTTAAGAAGGGTGTAAGTAGGTGCGATTATAGCTGAAATGCTGCCATTGTTTCATTTGCAGTGGCCGACTGCTGGTATTAGCTAGTACTTGTATTTGCAGCCAGGGCTGTCTTCTTTAGAACACTCGCGATGAGAAGAATGTGGCTTGCGTTGGGTGTAGTGTTTGTTGCAGTTGTGTTCGGAGCATTCGGGAACTCTCAAGGCTTGGTGGGTTGGAGTGGATGCGACGATTATGACGGTGATTTGTTTACTACTTCGTCTCAGTCTATTTCATTTTAGTTACAGCGTCGTGGGCGTGTATCAAAACGTTCTCTTACATATATTCTGATTCGAGTGAAGGGAGGGGATCGTCGGTGTTTCGACATGCTTCAAGTGAATTGTGTTGGGTCTTCAATCTTAAGCACCATGGTGTTGTTTTCAGATTGGTCATCTGGACCTCCCAAGATGGTCACTCTGTGAAGCATCCGAGTTGTTGCCGTGCCGCTTCTTTCATTTATCGTGTTGTTGAGAGATCCATTTCTGTTTTTGGGGCTTCACTGGGATGAAAAGTGTTTTATATCAGCAATGGCATTATCGTGTATAGCCAGCGGAGTGGATCCATTGTTGAGTTCTGTAAAGATTCGAAGTCAGCAACGTCTATTCGAAACTGGGGATTGGAATTCCTGAATTAAGTGACGGTTTCACAGTCGGAACTGCCATTCGGGCATAGTCGTCTACCGTTTCCCTTAAGCGTCTCAGTGAGTCGTTTTGTTGACACGCTAGAACATTAACGTAACTTTCTGAGGTTGCAGTGGTCTAGGGATTAGTAATATATTGTGGGGTTGTTGTCTAATTTATTTCGAATGTTGTATAAAGAGTGCATTTTTAGTGATATGCAAGGGACAGTGGTCATGTACTGAGGACGGCGAAACTGCGGAGTGCGTTCCGGCGAAGATGCTTCAGTAACGACGATTGCTGTGGAGGTTTGATTTGTTGAAATTGAATATAGATTAGGATATCACCTGTGGCGGTCTAGTGCTTACATATTAAGTTTCTTTCACTTGAAGATCAGAGTGTTTGGTTAGGAATTTTAGTTTCCTGTACTATTCGTCTCGACGTTGATCACAGAGGTGATTGGCTTTGTGAGGCAAATCAAGGGGCTGCTTTGTTTTAGCGACATCCGACAATTAAGCACGCTGTGCCCAGCAGTCGGACTGGGGTCTCGTCTTGATCTTGATACTTCTTTGTTTTATCACCAATGGTGTTAACTCCTTTCATGTTGTTCTATTCGGGGTGGTCCATCAACAGAACATATTCGATGGTCCCTGAACAGAACATATTTAAGAATTTCGAAGCTTCCCATTTTTCATGTCTGGTGATGGTAGGCAGAAAGTTTGGCTGATATGTACAACTGTTAGACTCAACAACTCTTTTCTGCGGACTCATTAAGTTTCCTGCACTTTGAATTCGTGGTATTCACTTTGCTAGAACTGCGGCGTGTGAGATCGTTTAGAGCAGTTTCAAGCAACCTTTTAACAAAATAGTTTTAGGTGATGCTTCCGTACAGTCTAACATTTTTTGACTTCAGGTTTTTGAAAATTCAAAAGTCTTATGAGCTTTCGAGTCTCTGTATTTTGTTTTCGACACTTTCACTCCCAATATCTTAATTTTGCCTTTTGGCAAATTCTCGTTCCTCGTTAGCATCCTTGGGACGAATATCAGGCTGATGCTTAAAATGCCGATGTCTTGTCAACTCTGCGTTTTATCCAGTCACGTTTCGGCAGTTCTCGTTTTGAATGATCAATTTTTTGATCTGACATCTCGTTTAGCAGCTTTCGTTTTCTTTTTGCTGTTTGTTCTGCAGGGAGAATTGAATTTAAAATTCGATGTAGGGACATTCAGCCGATTCCATAGTCGTTTTTTTTTTTTTTGTCAACTGAATCATTCTACTGCTCAGAGACCCGAGTCTTCTTAAACCCGAAGATCCCGCATTCTGACTCGCTTTTAAGTATTCTAGGTGTACGCGTCGATCGAGATGACTCGGTTAGCGAGGAGATTCTTCGAAAGTCGGATCCTTTTTTCTCAAGGCGTAAAAGGTTAGCCCTTCGAAAATTTCGTCACCCGTGCTTTCAAGTATTGGTCTGGATCCAGTGATGGATTTCCCGAGTGGAGTTCGAATCCAGTTCTTTATCGCTGCGACCCGTCATTTCTGTCGATGCAGCCGTTTATTATTTTACCTTCACTTTGTTGTCTGAGAAGTTTTGGGTCGATGATATGCGTCCTGGCTGCAAAATAAATTCCATCCTTTTCAGCCAGCTAAGTACCACTGATGCTATTCCAAGAACCGATTTTAATAATTGTCTTTGCTATATTGCATCTTAAAAACTGATCGAACATGAAGAGCGATAAATCTGCATTTGCTGGGGACATGAAGAAAGGGTGAACAGAAGGCACCCATATTTCGACAGATAAGCTTTGTTTCTCCATTTTTCTCCACTCTCCGTTCTTCTTCTAATAAAACATTTAGATTTCTGCTCTACTGATAGAGGCAAGCAAGGCGATAAAATTCTTATAATCTGGACCTTCACGTCGTAGTTGCTTTCTTTTTTTACTGCTAGCGTTGTTCGCCTTTGATTTATGAGCAGGAATGTATCGCGCGAGTTATCCATTTTTGTTCATGTTTTACCACGTCTGTATCCCCCTTTGCAGCGCAGTGGACTGGTAACTTGCAGAAGATGGGCTGTTTTAAGAGAAGGCTTCTATTTTTTGAAAAAAAGTTGTTTTCAAAAATTTTTTAAGTCGGTTTGTCAGAGACTCTCCTCAAACAAGCTGGAGATAGCATAGTTTCAGAATCCGCTTGCTTCAAACGGCGTGAAACCACAATCTTTAGAAATGAGCTTAACTGAGCAAAATGAAAGAAAGTACACTAAATATGAAAATAGCATCCGGGATTATTCTTTCTGAAACCGAAACTCAGAGTTTACCTGCGAAATGGGAACATGTTGATGAAAGATCATTTCATGTAAGCAATTTTTGTGTCATTTTCCTTTTTTAAATATAGAAATCAACTTAGTTTTTAGCAGTGAGCCATTGATACGAGTAATTTGAGCATAACTTGTGCTTTCTTCAAACGCTTCCTCAGCTCACCTCTTTTTAACAAGTGTTTCGTTATTGCTAATGGCTTTTTTAAAAATCGTTTCTAGAAGCGACAGCTTTTTTGTCTCTCCTGGTGACCCATTATTACGAGTTACACTCATTGGGATATTTCTGGCAGTTGGCTTCGTTTAATTTATGCAATTAGCGCAGTGCAGAGGCGGAACTTCTATGATGTCGGACTTTCAGTAACGTAGTGTGCCTTCAGCAGTGGTGACTTCCATGTCAAACAGTAACGTAGACCCGGCCTCGTGACTGAGTGGTGCATTTCAGTTTTCTGTTAATATGCACGATGCTCATTATAAGCACGCAAATGCCGCAGACATTACCCTACGCAAAAGTGAATCCGTCTCCCCAAATCATATGATCTGCATTTTTTCTTCTAGTAGTTGATATGTAAAGTGACTTTTCGAATACACCATATCACTATCTCGGTCTAAATGTTTTCCATTTCTTTCTTATTTTCATCGCATTCACAGAGTAACTGAAAGCTGCTCTTTTATAGACTTATAGGATCTGACTCTTTGTTCTTATATTGTTTACAGAAGCAGTATCTAACGAAGTTTTGTCGAAGGTTTCCAGTCAGAGTAGAAAAATTTATTTGGTTTTGCACCTACTACACATGTTTGATCAATAGCAAGTTTTTTTTTTCGCCTTGCCTGCAAGATATCTGACATTGGAGGATAATACCACCCTTAAGCTTGAAATGTCGACCGCTTTTTCAGCATTGTTGAACTGAATTTGCTTTTCTTTTTCAGAATCTTGCTCTTTCCTTTTCTCTCTTCAGGTGGCGCCCTCCTTTGGATCATGGGATTTTGAAATAAACCACGCTTTAGTTTCAACTAATGATTTCACAGTACTGGCTTTCATGAAATTTCTTCTTGTAATTTTGATTAATTCGGTTTCCTAGTTGTGCATTTTCTGGTCATGTGGTTCCTGTTCCGCTCTGTCTTCTGCCTCCGGAGTTCCAAAATTTTAGTGGGAAGCAAAGCGTCTTTTATTCAATAACGCCGAAGAAAAGCATATCGGGGTTCTTCTTTGCAAAATGAAAAAGAATCGTGGGGTGCCTGCAGCATAACAGAGCATTCCAATGACAGCATCTCTACTATGCATCATTTTTGAAGGGAGTGACAAAGACAGCTTTTGTATATATTATCTCATCGATTTATTTGTGTTCTGTGACCTGCAAACACACTGGCTACACATGTCGGGAATGTTGTATGACATATCCTGTGCCATACTCCAGTGAACTCTCTCAGCGACAATCGATTGAAAAAGAGTTGTCCTCTTTTGACTGCGTACTTCGGTTCCATGTTGCAGGGGGAGTTGAAGTAGAGGAGTTGACTCCTGATTTCTGCAAAGTCACGACTAGCAGGAGCTGTTTATTCGAAGTTGCAGCCTAAAATGTTTCATGGGGACCCGCACCATCTTTTTGCCGACGTTGCCCATCACTGGCTATATTTTGTTGGCAGGGATGTTTAGTGGAAAGGGAATTATTTCCATCACAAATTTAGGGAGTTTTATTAACATAAATGATGAAGAATATTTTCTGCATTTCAGTTGAAGTGTTTCGGAAAAATTTCATGTTATTTGCTAAAAGAGTTGATTTTTGCGTTATATGCATCATAAAGAGTGGAAAAGTGTGCAGTTAGTCAGTCTCCTTTAGTGATCTCTTCTATGCTGGTGTTCATACCCATCGCTTTATATCTTAGCCTTCCCAGAACTGCTAGCTTTTCTTCGGTATTCATCACTCGTCTTTTATCCCATTCATGAAATGCCCTTCGTTATACGTCTCATCATTTCGAACCTTTCGATCTTCATAAAACGACCAAAGTAGGTTTTTATTCCATCAGTGCTGTTTTTTTTTTTTTTTTTGTTTTCATCTGCATCTCATCCTCTTCTAGCATGCGAAGCGCAAAAATGCTGGAATAGCCTCTTGATCAGAATAGCAGAAACGCCTGCAGGTGTTCCTTAATTTGCAATTTTTGATCCCTTTCCAAGGGGAATAGTTGCTATCATTTCACACCGGGTTTGGTTTCCAGTTTTTTTTTTTTTTTGAGATTTTAACTCAAACTTCCATAATCTGCGAGAAGTTGAAGATTAAGATAAACGATTCAGTACATAGTCTGGCGGTAAGTGCCATTGGTGGAATAATCTCTTTAACTTGCAGTACCGCCGAAATCTGTTATGATTATTTTATGCAATCATTGGTATGGTTATTTTATGCAACCATAATTTGATAACTAAACAGAACATTCATTTTTCAGGCTAAATTTACGAATATTTCAACTGTTGCCTTTCTCTTTCCTCAAATACTGAAATGGTTTAGAGAGAGGCCGAAAAATTTTCCAATGAGCGCCAAATATACTTCTGTTTTTTAATGCCATTTCGGTTCGAATATCAAGAGGTCTTGAATATTTCCAGCGCCTTTAGTTGTTGCTCATGCACCCTTGCTTTCCATTGCCCTCAAGTGATGGGCAGCAAGGGCATTCTTCTGAATGAAAAAAGGGCTATAGGCATTCTTCGGTGAGTGTGAGTTCTGTCGGGGGAGCTTATATATTGAGCGGGATGTCGTTTTTTAGGAGGGTAAAAATTAAGTGTCGTTGTGCAGCGAGTTACTTTCACGTAGAAGATAAGATAATCGAGTGCCAAGGTTTCTGATGAGGGAAGGAGAATCCCAGTTTCCTGACCGATCGAAAAATTGAGCAGGTTTCAATCGTAACAAAGCATTGAGTACAAGCTTCCAGTTTATTTTTACATTTCATTTTTCACTTATCATCCTCTATTCTTCGGTCGTCTTCTTGTCGTGCACCTCAAAAGTTTTTATCCTCAGTTGTTGTGGTTTAATTGCAGCATCAGATGATGCCAGTTATACGACGGTTCGTGCAGTTGGTGAGTGCTGCTTAAATGATATCGTAACGGTCCACAGAGAATCGTTATTGTACTTGCTTTTGTGAATTAGATGTGTGCGTATCGATATGGGGTGGTGGAGTGTGTTGGTGAGATGGGCTGGCCAGTAAGGGTTTTCGTTGTATGTTATGCTGAGGCAACGAACCCAATCGATGAGAATGGTTTAGTCAAAATAAAAGGGAGTAGCAATGGGAGGCCGATCGGTGCCTCTAATAAAGGCGCAATTCCCCAAAACCTCGTTGTTGCAAATGAATTCGCCTCGTTCGTGGCGATTAATTTGCATTGAAGTAATTGTTGCACAGCACTGGTAGCACAGCAACTTGCTGCACGCATCATTCATTCGCTTCACGGCAGCGTTTATCGGATTTACTTAATCCTTCTAGCTTCAGTTGCTTTCTCTTATTGTTTCATATCGAAGTGTTCATTTCATGTTCGTTTCACTGAGCGATAACTTCTCATCTTCATTTCTTTCTTCATGTGGTCGTGTAGAAGAAAAAATGAAGAAAATTCGTTCGAACAAGAAAAATTAGGCAAATGCCCTACATGGCAAGGCAATGCATATTTTTGCAAATTGGTTTGATGAGTGTACGAGCAAGAGACGCAAGATTGCTTCACGTTGAATTACTAGAGAATGAGAAGGGTTTGTGATTTTTCTCTACTGAATTCCTGCCAGTCTCGTCTTCTGAAATCAGTTCTCATGCGCACTATTCTGCAAGAGCAAAATTGATGAGGTGCTGTAATTTTGATAAAGGTGCAAGAATGTGTGTGTCTATCCTGTAAATGATAGTCCGTTGTGGCTTGCTTTTTGAGACCAAGTTTCATGGCCATAATAACGATGTTGACGAACACGTGAACAAGTGCTTTTAGTTGTTTATGTCTTAGAACCAATTTTCATGAGCAGCACTTTATTGCGACGAAAACTGCCATTTGCTATCTTTTTTCACAGCGCTCCAAATTTAACGTCTTGGCTCAAGCTTGGGAGTAAAACGTTCTAAGACAGGCACACGCTGTAGATCATAAAGTATCAATGCATACTTCTTTATGTTTGTTAAGTAGGCCAAGTCTGAGGAGTGGTATTGCGGACCTACTGATAGGGATTGAGGGCCCTTGTGATTAGTGATAAAAGTGAACGCTTGTTGCCTTTAACTGATCACGGGAAGTTGCAACTTTTGGAAGATATGTAAGTATTTTTTGGAAGTTTCTGCATCAAACGGGGGATTGAGAGGTATTATAACAAAGTTGTGGGGACTGTTAATGTTGTCATTGAAAGCATTGACCATGAAGTGTAATTGTCTGTTTTTCGGAATTTGGCCAAGATATGAAGGATGAAGAAGAGCATTACATAGGCTTCAGAGAGTTGTTCCCATAAGTTAAAAATATTTGAAATGTTGAATAAATTGGGAATGTATCCTTCACCTCCATCGTGCTCTGTGTCAGGAAATTTTCGTCCTTGATGAGATTCCAACTCGTGCGCTTCGCAGAGGGTGGATTTTTCGAAAATCATGCAGCGGTGGAGTCAAAAAATCATCACGGTGTCGGAGTGATCCGATTCGTACACGTGTTCAAGCATCACATCTGGGTACACCACCACCACCTTACTCACCGACAGCGCTTGTTGAACAGGCATTGTCTCTCCAACCTATTCAGGTTATCCTCCACCTCTCAATTTTCACCTGTATTTTGGTCTTGTGGATGAATGGATGATAATGATAGAAAGAAGGCAGTGCCATCATGCATTATTGCTTGATTTGCTTGATGGAGCAGCGCTTGGATGGATGTGTTGTATTTCAGTTTGCAAAGGGAAATTCAACGACCAGCACTGCCGAAAAGGCAGTATCGAATGCTTCGACGTCGGTGGGATGAGCATCGACGCACCCTCACAGCCGTCATCGCTGAGCGGTACGACGACTCTGGTGGTAAGTGACAACGAACGTTTAAGGAACGTTACTGGTGGTAACCTCATTCTTTTAAGTTGATGGCATTTTGATCTCGAATGTTTTATTCAGTATGGTGGTCATATTTTGAGATAGTACATCATTGTTTTTCTTCTTTTTTAATGGTGGATTGCTTTTTTCTAAATTTTAAGGACTTTTGTTTTGTTTAAGTGGAGTGATTTTTTCATTATATTTTAAGCACCCAACATTTTTTGTTTTAAATTTCTTATAATTATTCAATTTCTGTGTGATATTATTCAACTTATGAGAGATATTTTATTATTTATTACTATTAAGAGATAATCAAATAAAGCGATTTCATTGTAGATCACCCTGGAAATTATGCTGAATTTTATTATTTTTTTTTTTCTTTTTGCCAATCTTTCGCATGTTTTCGCTTGCTAAGTTATTTACCCTTATAGCACGACAGGGAAATTTCTATATTGATTGCGGATAATTTTTCTTTTAGAGGAATGACTAGAGGATTGCGGAGCCTATTTAATATTCGTGCAACGAATTACCCATTCGTTGACAACAATTTATTTAGTGGCAGTGATGGGAATTGTATCTTCTTGCTTTGTTGTATGCGCTTGCGTTTACTTCTAAAATTTTGAATGGGTCATTGTTTTGTGTCGGTCGATATGTGGTCGGTGGATTGTTAGATGCAAAATTCTTAGGAATTTGTTGCCACATATCTGCAGCATAACTACCACTGACAGGAAGAACTGAAACCTTGTGGAGTTCCCCAAACCTTGTGGACTTATTAGAGATGTAGTACGACGTAATACTCTGAAGATAGTTGGAGCTCGACCTCGAGAGACAACCTAAGGTGCAGCTATTTTTCTATAGATTTCGAGGTATATTTATCTTTTATTGCTTTATTGCTTATAGATTTGCAGCTATCTTTTTATAGCTAACTTGTACTATTGCTTTTGTTTTTTACTTTTCAGCAAATAGATAGTGTCAGTTGTTGTGGCAAAATCAGCTGCAAAAAAGCGCATTTCGTGCAGCATTAGCTTGCGCGCTTCTTTACTTTTCATCAAGGCTAGATAATGTGTTTCATATATTTTGTATGAGCATACAGCGATGTAGTGTTTGTTGTATGTGAATAAATTTAGGGGTGGTGGAGAGTGCCATACACGTGAGGCTCAACATCTCGACTTTAGGGGCACTTCAACGATCGAACGAGTGAAGAGATGCGTGGTGGTTCATTGGTCAAGATATACAATCATATGGCCATGATGGTACCCAGAAGGCGTTCGCTCGTTCTTGTTGTGCCAGCCGTTTGGTTATGCGTTGTGATCTTCTTCAGGGCAACGGGTGAGGATAGTGAAGTAAGTTTTGCTATTTTATGCAACAAAATGTGCAAAATTTTAACGAGAATTAGTGCTACTAGTGTTTTCTTATATAGATAAGAGTAACAAAGAGTAGTCCTAAATCTGTACTTTCCAGGGCTTACTTCCCTTCATATTTGACTCAAACGATATCCTTATTTTATGCTTCGATATTTTGTTTAATTCTTTAATTCATTTGGAAAGGCATTAATCCAGATTGTTAAAATAGTTTTTTTTTTCACGTAATTGGTCACTAGAAGGAGGATGCAGGTTAGGGGAGGGAGGTGGGCAGGGAGGAGGAAGATATGAGGGCAAATGTTCTGATGCTTTTGGATTTTGTGATTATTTGTTTCGAAATAGTGTGAACTCATGTATATGTAAATTGAAATTGTCGTTATGAGTCGATTTTTTTTTTTTTTTTTGAATAGAAGCATTTTACCTTTCGATATATATCACCTAAAATAGGAGAATCGGGTATTGGTGCTCTTGGTGCCAAATTGTCTTTATTTATGGTTCTAAATTTCATTTGTTTCTTTTGGTTATATAAAAATTGCTTTCATTTGGGCGAAATAAGAAATGAGAAATTTTGATTCTCTCAGGTGCTTTTTGAAGATTGTTTTATTTGATTTAGTGCTCTTCAAAAGTTTCCCTCCCAGAATCTACGTTAAAAATTGTGGCCACTGGAAGCAGCTTCTTTATCATTTTTCACATTCTTTTTTTTTTTACCAGTTATGTTTCACATCCTTAACAAGGGTTTTTGTGCTTTTAAACTTTAGTCATTTACCTATTAATTTTAGCAGGAGTATTATCGGGTGATCACGATCTAGGATCTAAATTTTCCTTGTGATACCTATTATATGAAAAGAAGGTTTCTGGGGCCGTTTCCAGAAATTTCTTCCGGAACTGGAATAAACTTTCATATGTCATGTCGCCGTTGTTTCAGCATATTTTTGTTTCATTTATGTTGAATGTTTGCTGTTGATGCTATCGCTGTGCACTAATTCTTGTTGCTGTACCTTCATATTTGAAGTATGTCATGATCGGGTCACTTGCAGATTGCTTTCAGATGGGAGCTCCGGCTCCAGTGATGCACGCATTTCGTGCGCCGTCTGCCCCAGGCATTATGGGCCAAGTGTTCTTACGTACCAATGGAGCAGCGAATGCCGAGGTATTGGTTGTATTGCAAGCTTCGGTCGTTGTTTCTTCTGTCATGCTGTACTCTATTCTTTCTTTCTACCCAACAGACCTGTTTGCTTGTTGAGCACTTTTATTACTTTGCTTGACTTGAGTGGCCGTTGTGCAGGTAGGATGTACTATAGCTGTGATGGATAGTGCATTCCTGTTGGCAGTCTGATATTCCGTTAAGGGTGTACTCACCAATACTCGAAAAACAACCTCACATTCAACAATAAAGGTCGTTTTTGGTGAAGGGGAGCTGAGAGCTGTGGAAAGTTGGGGTACTGTTTACAGGATTTGCTATTTATTCTTGGGATGCTTTTCCTCGATCGATTATATCCTAGGTTTAAGGCAACTCGTAGAGCGGTGGATGCTGCAGTACGTGCGGCCAATTCCGCAGCGGCCCATGCTAACGGCAGCAAACGGTATGGACATTCACGCAGACAGTGTTGCACCATCCAGGAATACACGCAACAGGTATGAACTGAATGAACTTGTGTGTAAATTTGTTTCTGTATGAAAGATAAAATGATTGATCTATGCAAAGATGTACGTCGGCTCATCGTTTTGCCATATATTTGAAGCTCTAACGGTAGAAAGTTCCGAGAGTTCATTGTTGTCGAATGGAGAAATTTCGCTTGTGTAAGGCGAAGGAAATTATGTTATTAAGTTTGTTTCGTGTGAAATAGGTGACTTCAGCTGGACCTGGATTGAATACAGCCGTAGTTGTGGTCGTGACCGGATCTAGGCTGTGACTATTAGGGGATGGGTTAAACCCCACATCGGTGGAGCACACCTCTTGCCCATCTGCATCGGGACATGGAACTTAGCACATGTTCATGTGGACGCTGTTTAAATGCAGTCCTGGTCGCGAGTTGAGTCGAGACATATTTAAATCGCAGCCGTGTGGACGCATAACGTAGATTATTCGGTAAAGTTGAGATGAGATGCGCAGATTGTTTGCGGTTATTTTGCTGTTTTGTTTTTTGTTTGTTTATGTTGATAGTTTTCTTTTGATGAGGTATCTTGCAAGGTGATACTGTGTATTGAAGTCATTTGTTATTGATTGATGTCTAAATATGTAAGTTGACATCAACGTTTGATGATAATTCTCTTTGAGGTGATGAAAGAAAATTGAACTCGGGTGCTTTTGTCTGTGTGACGTTGAGTGGTTGTATTTCCGCTTATATCTATATTTGTAAATGCTATTGGCATCACACCGAATCACGTTTGCTTTTTTATTGTACGCTACCTAAAGCAGTCGGACACTTGCTATTTGTTGTTTTTCTTATGCATTATATATATATATATATATATATATATAATTTACTTATTTATTTGTTTATTTATTTATTTATTTACACAAGCATGTGCATACAGACATATATACACGTATGCTTAAGGGATTGAGGAGAGGGCGAAGTAGAACCTCGTTATTCGAGTGCGAGCCAGTGATCGGTCGGTGAATTTCGTTCTAAAAATGGAATAAGAGGTGACGTTTCTAGGGGATCGGTAATGGTTTATCTTTGACTAAGAATGGTATAGGCTTATTTTTATTTTCGTCTGCGTCACCTTAGGAAAAAATGTTATATCTGTACTGTTGTGCTGTCATCAAATGTTGTGCATTTATATGCAAAAGGTTTTATAACCTTCCCCAATATAGAATAGCTTGATGTCGAATATTCTTTTAGATTATTTTTAGGCCATTTGGAAATTTCGATCTGTTTTTAGATCTCAACCTCAGCCCTGTGTCTATTGTTTCGGTTTGCAACACCGCATGTGCAAGGTACTTTGAACGGCATACAGAACGCTGCTAAACGAAAGTGCTTGGTTGTTGGTATTTCCATGCAGATTGAATTTGCATGCTCATCGGCCACTTTATCGTCGTCGATATGCAGCTTCGAGTTGCAAATCATTTATTCTTTAGAGAGGCCGCCACCCTCTCTCCAGCTTATCTCTAAGGTAGACTCTTAATTCTCTTATGTAATACTTTGAATGTCATTTCTATTATTTATTCGCATAAATTGGCTTTACTATCTAGATTTGAATTGAATTTTTCTTAGTCTTTTTAAATAATTAGCTGTTTTATGATTATTAACTCATATGACATAATCTCAAAGCAATGCCACATAACGTTTAAAAGAACAAGAGCTTTTGTTCCTTGAACGTTTATCAATTTACTCCATTGGAGTAAATTATCCGCGTTTATAGCATGTTTCCCTCGATCTTCTAGGCTGACTTCATACGGAGTCAAAGTTTCTATTTCTTCCTCTTCTTTCAAGGAACTTCCATTCTTACTTTTGTTGTGAACATTCAGGCGGAGGCTTTTCTTCCCTCTTCTCCCACTAAATAAAGAAATTTTGGAAATCCATAGTCAGGTATGATAAAAAGGTGTTAGCATTTTGCATTCCTGAGCCCACTTATTAATGGAACTGATGTCGTTTGCTGCATAACTTGATGAGACGTGCGGTGCTTTCAAATTATTCATATGTTATATGCCTCGATTATCCTCATGAATAAATTACCGAAACTTTCCTTGATTGGTGGAAGATAAGTCCTATCCGACTGTGGCAATCTTTGAATTACGGTGTTCTGAGCCAGGAGGGAGGGGATGGTTCCATGGTATTTTTAATACTTTTACCTAATCTCTCCGATTGTCTGCACATTCTGGTATTTAAAAGAATATCTGCGCTCTGAGATAATTGTGGCTAGATCTCTTTTTGTGTTTGCATCGCATGCAGTATTCAATTTCTTAAGTTCGGAGAAGTGGTTCATTGCAGTTGGGTATAGTTGGTGTGCTTGAGAGGGTCATTATCGATTTTGGTAATAGCAGGGGCATCTCCGAGTGGATATGAACATGGATAAGGATGGGTGTGTAACGATAACGATCGATGCACCGGTGGATGAACAGGTCGAGCCGATTTCAAATACACGAAAAGCAGTTCGAGGAGACAATCGCCCGTCTTAGTGGTATGAACGAGCATATTGCACGAATTGGAACAGTGATTGTTCCACAACACTTATATGCGATTGCGAACTGAATTATAGTGAATGGCTCAAGTGTAAGTGAAATATTTCATGTCTTATTCAGTAAGATAAGGAGGAGGGGGAAGTAGGAGGGATGTGATATTTCACATAAACTTAGTACACTCAGAAAGCAGAGAAGAGATAAAGATACTTAGTCTATCTTCATTCTTTTCTTTGCCAATGATAAAGATACCTATGCGTTTGATCTACATCGTTTTTTATTTTTTATTTTTAGGGTATGATTGCAATGAATGGCAGTGCCAAGGTGATTCTCAACGGTGATGTTGAAGGCAGCGGACAATATAAAGTGAGTTAATAGTTTTATATTACCATCTAATAAAGAAACAGCTTTATGGCATTGCAGCACTAATATTTCATCACTTCTCAAAAAATTATTTGAGACGTTATCAGTTTGTTCAGTGATGACGAATCATCAGATTTGAGGAACGAAGTGGGGAGGGATGTAGGGAGGGAGTGGAAGGAAGGGGATCCGTTGCCTTTACCTGCCACCATCCCCGTTTTAATGATCCATTGGTGTTGTTGGATTGCTTAATAGGAATCTAGACTTATTAGCAATTGATGTATTTTGTTTGCTTTCTGTGAAATTGGTAAGTGGGAAATTCTTATAATATCTGAGCAGTTAAATATATGATAGTTGTAATTGCCGAACGGGATGCTTAAATAGAATATGAGTGATTTTACGTTGATCTTGCAAAAATTGTTCACACTGTGTTCGTTTTTAATAACCCTCCTCTTTTCTTAATGCCCTATATGGAAGTGCTGCTTATGTGGGGGAGGGATGGGGAGAGGATAAGGCCCTGCTTTCTGCTCAGTTCGGTTGGTAATACTCCTTAGCTTATTTGTACAGGCGATCGGCGAGATCGCCATTGTAGCAGCAATGTCAGCAGTAAAAAGATGGGTCGTTTCACAGTTAAACTGTGTTTTATCTCGCTTTCCACGGCAATTCCTTTTGGGATTTGAATTTCTTTCTTTAAATATACACCATTCGCCGTCCACAGTTTTCAGTTCCCATGGCTTTCCAATACGTCATCACTTCAGACCAAAAAAACTTGCTTAAAAACGTTGGAATATCATCATCTGCATTCAGAATTCACCACCTAAAGATTTCACGCTCATCAACGTGCACAGTTTTAAACGTCGGAGCAATCTAAGTTAGATAGTCGAGACTTTATTTTAGAAATTTTTCATTAAGCTGTCACGTTTTTGGCCAATTCTCTGTGCCCTCTGCCCGTCTCTTGTCTGTCGGCTTGCTCTGAGGTCGTGAAACTGTTTTATTTATATTCTTCTCTTAAATCGAACTGTTATTTGTTGTTGGCAAAAAGACATGTACCTTAAACTCTGAGCGTGCATCATATCTCTGTCTCCACCATTCTGGAGTTTTGGTTTTCCAAGCAACATTTTCCACTTTTCAGGAGCACCTTTCTGGTAAGTGATTTTTGTTGGCAATCCTTGGCTTCATTACCGATTTGTTGAAAGAAATATTCAAAATTAATTCTGCTCTTTCTAATATTTCAGAAACAATGTCACACGTTTTCTAGTTGCAACAATGGATAGCTGTGCGATTTCTCCTTTACAAGGTGTTCATGCAAGAGCACGAATTCATCAAATAGCAACAGTTGAAGCTGAAAATAAGGTAAATCATTTTCTGCGCTTCTTTTATGGCCATGCGGTAATATGAAGGAAAAGACAAAAGGAAGAGAACGAGCTCCTAGTATGAGAATATAAAATTAGGGGAATTTACTCAGGAATTGCATTGTTAAATGAACTTTATCCCTCCGTTCCTGTTATCTCGCAACGAATCATGCAATAATGTTGTTAGCACTTGTGAGTTTCATGTTTTATTTGCTTAAGAGCAAATCGGATCCGCTAATCCGAATGGTCGACCAGGTTGATCTCTTTGAATTAGAATTGGTAAACTAGTTCTCATGTCGGATCGAAATGAGTCGTATGAGTCGATTATTGAGATGTTGTAGTTTATTCCGAAACAGTGATTGAAACTTTTTTTGATTGGTTTTAGTGACTTCTAATATACTAACTCCTAATATTTAGTCTTGCTTCAAGAATTGCTGTAAGTGGTAACTCTCTTCCATTGGGGGATTCATTTCTTTGGGAAGACTAATGCCATCCTATCACTTGTGCCTTTTGACGCCGAAATCGGTCATAAAATGCCTTTCTTTGTAGCATGCAGACGCTTTTTTATTGATCTGGTGAGGAATTTTCAATACCTTTGGAAGTATGTAGGTATCGAGTTCTTTTTTAGGGTTACATGTTGGTTTTTTCTGCGTTGAAATAAACACGTTTGCACTTTTTTATCGGCGTCTCAGTTTTGCAGTGACCGCCAATTTCGTAGTAAATGTTGCATATGTTTGATAGCAAATTTGATTGTTTTTTCCATAATGCTTTTTTATTTTGCTCTTAGGGGATATATAGTATCATTAAATAATGTAGTAATGTAGCAGTTTTTTTAAATTTAAGTCTTCGCAGACGTCGAAGATCACTCACTAAATTGGATCATTAAAATGGTGCGTGAATTTTATTGAAGTAAAAATGGATCGGTTTAACTGTTCATCACGAAATTGACTGTAGTGTTATTTGAAGAAACCGAAGAAGTGAGGAACAATGAAGAATTCAGAGATTATTTGGCGCAGTTTGCGATTTGCTTTGCTTCTGTTTAACCCACTACTTGAACATGCCGAGTAGACCACTTTGAATCGAGCCCTTCCCCATCCTACTGGATCACTGTCACAGATAGAGAACTATTCCTCCAATATAAGTCACCCCCTGAGTTTAATCCCCTTAAACTTATTTTGAGGATTTTTGAAAAAAACATCGAAGTTTCATGTGATGACGTTTCATACCAACTTGCTTCAGATAAATGCTATTGTGTTTCGAATGGATCAATCGAATTAACGAAGCCACTCAACTTTTAGGTCGATAGTGAAACTCATTGTTCGTTCAGATCGACGGAACACCCAAAGGTTTGTTTCATTTTCCCTTTTTTTGTTTTTATAATATTTATGTGCACTTTAAAGTCAAAGAGTTACACACAAAGTGGTGTTGTGATCAAATAACCATTTTACGACATTGTTGCTGATATTCGTGCATAGTCGTATTTGGTGGTGCTTGTTTTGTGATGTGAAGTGCATCCGAAAATAGCTTATGATGGGATCGTTTGTTCCTTGGTTTTGATAAGAGGTTGTCTGAGATTAGCGCAGGGAGGAGAGGAAGAAAAAACGCTGTTAAGCGTTGGGAGAAGTGAGTATATAATGATGTGATATGCCCGCTGCAAAGTCCTACCTCACCGCCTCACCGTGGCGCAGCGGTGACACTGGCCGCCTGGCAGCTATGGTAGCGGGGCGTATGCCTCGGCAGGTCTAACCATGCTACAAAGGTGCCAGGCTCCCAACCCGGGAAGGAGCAGCTCCCGCAGATTGGAGGGAGCGTCTCCTACACCCGAGGCTGGAGGCTAGCTAAGGGAGGAGGCAACAGGCGCTAATTTTTTTCAGGCTTTTGTGTGAATGAAGGAAAATTGGCGAACCATTTCTTCTGTAAGTGTGCGCATACTGCGGAAGCGATGTAAGAAGGTAAGGTGTTTTAACTTGGACCTCGTTTGCTTAACATGTGCTCATATCAACGATATTTTTTATTTTAATTAAGGAGAGAAGGGAAAATGCCGAAAAAATATTCCACATGAAGAAAGTAGTTCTTGCGGATCAATATATGCCCGCATGTGTACTTTTGTGCATTCAAATAGCAATTGCGTATAAGAACAGTATAGCATACGTACGATGTAACACAGGAACAGTAGAGGCACGATATAACACGGAGACAATGTAGACTATAGATTTGATCAAAAAATTCCGCGTTGTTTTTCGACCTTCACATTGGAAATTTGCAGAAAGCAAAGATTTGCAAACTGAGTAGATCATCGTCGACCATCGATCGATTTCAGTGGTATATCTAAGATCAACTGTTTTGTATGTATGAGAGGCAGCTGTTGATTAGAACATTTTGATCTTTCATTTGAAAGTCTGTTACGGTAGTTTGGCCACTTTTTAACAGCAGAAGATAGATAATATTTTTTACCGCTCAGTGGCGGTAAGCACAGATATAATCGATGAATCGCTCAGCAACACTTCATTGTAACCGTATGGTGGTTTATTGGGGGGTGATACATATAGTATTGACTAAGCATTTCTGATTATGCGATTTGAATGTTTTATTCTTTATTTTAGCAACTTTTATTTTAATATATAATTTAGTATATTTTTAGTATTATATACCACACTGAATTTATTTTTTTAAACATTTTAGCGATATGTTATCTTGGGATATTGTAATATCTTTATAGCATATATTTAATAAACAAAATTTTTTCTTTGCTCTTTGAGAACAATATAGCAAACGATATATGAAAATTTAGTAGCGGGCGAAGGAAACCCATTGCTAGGCTAGATATATTAGTGTCTATGATCGGTAGAGCTCGTTGAAGTGTCAGTTTTTTTATGTTTCTATCCAGGAAGCGCTTATATTTTGAGCAGCAGTGAAGTCATGCTAATTTCTAATGGAGATTCCTTGCAGACTGTTGAAAAGCGGTTATCTGAAGATTCAATCGGTGTCTTGGGCGATGACAAACGGGACAAGTTCGCATTATTTCGATAAGTGAGATGATCGAGGGAGACGAATGGATCAAAAACCATATCGGAGGTATGTTTCTGTTTTGACCATTTTCTCTTTCATAGCCAATTGCGCATTCCGCATTCAATCTATCCGTTTGTTGTCGAAGACACATATACTCTCATATGATCAACAAATACATTTCATTGCTTAATATTCTAAATATTGATCATTATTGTTAAGCACATCTCGTAGTACTTAGTTATTGTCGGTTGTTTCCATTTTTTGCCTGATAGAGAGTTGGGTCATAGCTCAGTTATCTGCATTCGAATGGATTGCGAGGAACGTTCTTCATTGTAAATAAAAATTGTGTGAAATGTGAGTTTGAATATTCATTTTTTTAAACAGTAGAGATTCATAAATTCAATGGGCTGTTGGTTCAACTACCATTTCATATGAGATTGGGTAGAAAGAGCAGAAAGGATGAGACTATTTTAATTAAAACATGTTGAGAGTATTGCAACATTTTGTCATACTCGAAAATGAATGGTTTCTCTCGAAAACTTTTTTTGAGCTTTGGCTGTAGCTTTCCGTTTCGTTGGAAGTTCGAGATGTGGGCGAAAACGATCTCAGCCTTTAGGTTCATTGCACAATTGGTTTGTTGAAATAATCCATTGTGCACATATTCTAATTTTAGCTGTGAAGGGCTGACGAGTTATTTCGAGATAGTTGCTGACTATCGAGGATAGATGACAGCGCGCAGTCGTGCCCTATATTAGAGATTATATCGGGAGTATTGCTATCTGCATTTTTTGTCATTAATATTTTTGATATTTTAGGTTATTCGCAGGTGGTTTTGTGCCAGCTAACATTCTTGTCTGTGTGGTGAAAGGTTTGTTGAAGTGCTGCTGTTTTACATAAAGATAGAGTCTATAGTTTGGGTCATAATTCAATATACTATTAAGCCATGACTTGTGTAATGAGTCCAGTATCAGTATTTCCCAT
The DNA here is from genome assembly GCA_006503575.1 of Baylisascaris schroederi. Taxonomy (NCBI): domain Eukaryota; kingdom Metazoa; phylum Nematoda; class Chromadorea; order Rhabditida; family Ascarididae; genus Baylisascaris; species Baylisascaris schroederi. The sequence goes on from QEWY01002513.1 coordinate 25,420, forward strand.
CCCTGCAGGAGAGTCACCTCAGGTCGCGCTTAACATCATCTTTGCATAGTTTACTGTTTTGCTGTTTTTCCTGAACAAAATTCAAATGTATAATTCATAGGCAAGGACTGGAATTGATTTTCGGAGATAAATTTGGAGGTGGTATGAAACTCTGGAGTCAGTCATTAGCACATGAAGTGCTTAAACTCATTAGCACTAATCTTTAGTGGTTAAACATCACCCACCGATGGAACTCTTGAGTCTTTGAATCTCGGTGAGGGAATTTGAATTGCAACCTCTGCCATTAACCCTCTTTCCATCCCGTCGTCCACTATATTTCACAAGTTTATGTTCCATTAATGGGATTCAGAAGTTTAGTGGTCAGTCGTTCCTTATTTTCTGTTAGGAATCAAAGCGTAGAAGACATTTTAACAAGGCATGACTGCAAATTTTGAAAAATCGAACGATTCCTCTATCAATGATGATTGTTAAAAATGATCGTTGATGATAGTCACTGATAGAAATAATCAAACTCCTTAACAGAAACAGTGAAATAGATGAGCTGATTAATCTGTTCTGCAAATAGTATATGTCACGTTATGGAGTGACGAAGTCAATGCGACATCAATCAGAACAATCCATCAGGTTCTAGGTGGGTAGATGAACTCCTAGCATTTATACTATTGGGAATTAGCATAATCATTGAAATATATCACTATTGATGGAAGCATTGCACTTAAAATATTTGATATTGGTGCTGTTTGTAGGCAGAAGATGATGGCGGTACGGACGTGCTCAGCAAGTGGACGTTGGCGAAGAAAACGAAGGACTAAGAAGAAATTATGAAGACGTCCGCAGTGGCAGGCGAGAGAAGAGGCCGGCCACCTTGGCATCGTACACCAAAATGATATCAAATACGTGAGTTGACTTATATGCGTAGCCGATATTTTGCTTTCCTCCAGTATCGCTTTGTCTTCCTCCCATCCCCTCGCCTCCTTCAGTTTTCATCTTCTTCATTAGCTTTGTGGAACAATTTTAGCTCTAGAATCTAATTATTCTTCATTTGAATTTTGCTACGACGACGTTGATTACGATATTGCTTGTTACCGAGATGTTAGCATTTCATTGCTTCTTCTGCCTCAATCTATGCAACCATTTCATATTTGCCACAGTGCATAAAATTTGCTACCAGTCTCCTAATCCCCTCCTTCCACCTGTTCTTTACTGCTCCATTGCAAAGAGTGGTTGATCGTATGCCAACTTTGTGCTCCATTTATAGATGCTAATTTCAGATGTACATTCCTAGAGAATTTTGACATCAGTGATTGTGATCTTATTCCTCCCCTTCTGTTCTTAGGTCCCTCATATTTCATTAACGTATCGAAAAGATCCGATCGAATGAGTCTGAATTTTAAGAAGGGTGCGTTTGCTTGTTTCGTTGTTGTCTCTGCAGCGATCCATCATGCAGACAGTACAAAGTGAGGGGGGGGGGGGGGGGGGGGNCTCAGGGTGACACAATGTTTGTGTGTCACCCTTTGCACTCTCTCCTCTTTATACTCGCCATCACTCCATCGTCTAAATCTCTCCAATACACACAGTGTTTATCACTTCTGTGATGAACAGAATGGTGAATGCTTTTATCGCAAGCTCGCAAGCACACACATTCGTTGGTTCATATGTGATTTAACGAGTGCTCTTTTATGGTTGTATAAGTTTGTAAATATTGATAGGGCTGATGGATGATTTTTGATTGTGATTGAGGATTGTTGCAGCTGTTGCGGTAAGGTTGTTTTTCTGCCATACCAAGGGTGTGTTAGAAGTTCTTGAAAGGAATAGCAATCGCTGCAGTAAATAGCACGCTGAGCATCGGAGGTTTGGGGAAGGTGGAGCAATGATTCAGAGGGCATGCGAGAACAGTTCCATATAGCTTGGCATCTTTGCCTCCATTAGTGTTGGGAATTCCGTTGTATTCATCGTTTTGAACGAAAGGTGACGCTTATCGTCACTGACGTAGATCGTCTTTATTCGTTTTATACGGCAAACAGCCTCATATTATTTTTCGGATCGTGCAGGAAATTTTTAACAACACAAAGCTGTTTTTTGTTGTCAACCAAATCTTGTTTTTGATGTTCCTAATATGACTTCTTGCCCTGCTATCGGCAGTTACCATGAAATGAAGAGTTTGTATAGATCAATATGTCACAATCTAGGTGGCCAACGATCGGAATGTTTTTAAGGAATTCCGCTATTTTCAATTGGTAGATGTTAGTAATTTGATTCTTTGCGCACCTTTTCTTTTATTAACATAATAAATTCTGATTCCGAAATTGCCTGTGGAGCTTCAGAGCTCGCAATCGAATGTGAAACATCCTGCTACTTCATTCTACTATTTCATGATTTTCTTTCAGTGTGAATCCATCTTTTCAGGTACATAAGGTGCATACCGTCATTCGTCTCATCGGAGATCATAATAGGGAAATCATTCAACAGGCAGCTGGTCCTTTCCAATCTTGCGAAGGCACCAATTCGAAAAGAAGGTAGGTTGATCTCTAATCTGCATGGCATATATGTGTTGCTGCATGATAGTTGTTTAATGAGCTAATTCAGTAGTATGCCTTTTTTACTTTCGGCTAATTTTTGTGTTTCACCACTTTTGAAAAAGACTTTAGGGCCATTAAATGCCAGGGACCACGTAATTTAATGAAATTGAAGTTTAAAGAGTTAATTTGGCTACGAGTGTTCTTCAGTTTGTATTCTTGAAATTGCATAAGTGATTTAACTTCATAAGTCACGAAGAGTTCGATTTGGAATCGTGATTGGCGTTAATTTTAGATGTTGAATCGTACTGCACCAAAAGCACGGACACTACGCGGCAAAACGGTTCGTCCAATTGCCGTTACGGCTGCCTATCGAATGGAGCAGAGCCAGCATTTGATCAAGTCAAAGACAAGCTCCCTCAGCAACACCAATACGGCCGTCCAACAGAGGTTCTTTGTGTCATTTTCGTTATCAATCCTCGAAATGTGATGGCTTCTGATTTCTTGTTTGCTAGCTCGGTTTCAGAAATCGAATTCCTCGAATCTGAGAATTCAGCTCTTTTTTGGTCTCAGTTCGGTTTACAGTGCCGATTTATGGCTGTCAGCTAAGAACCTCCATGCCTTAAAGGAGTGAAAGACGTGACTTCGTTATTGCTGCAGGTTAAAAGCAACTATATTTTCTAGCGTTGTTCATTGGTGGGTGTCAAATTTTCCTGCCTTAGTGTCGCTATCGTTCAATGGTTTCTTACTAAAATTATAGGAAACAATCTTGCAGCGAGAATCAGCAGGTGGTACATGATATCTGCGATCAACTTTTATCTGGACAAGATGTGGGTGTATTCATATATCCAAGGCTGAAGCGCCTTATGGAAGATGAAAGTTTAAGGGCAACTAGTTTGTTCAAAATTGAATTTGGGATTCGAGACGAAGACTCCGAGGACGACATGGTAATGATTTTATGTTAATTCTTTTTTTCATCCTTTGAAGAAGGTTTGATTTAAACAATGTTATTAAGATGTTTTTTCTGAAGTGTTCGCTGGAGAGCATGCCGACATAAAATCCTCTCCTAACTGTCGTATTCCATCCTCTCCCCTCCTGTCACTTCCCTTCCCAGACGATCGGTACACTGGGAAGGTTAGCTGCGCTGTGCACGAACTCATTCACGAAGGTAATGATAGTCACCGTTGTCATCGCAGCTATCTTCCAAGTAGTGATCAATTTCTGTAATCGAACCAGTTTCAACATCCGGCAATTTAACGAAATTATGGCGACCTCTGTCGTCGGTGCACAGCATTAGGTTTTCGGCAAAACTTCTTTAAGAGGTTTCGTAGAAAGCTGATCTCGCTAGTGATTTCCTCTGCGTTTTTCTGTTAGCCACCTCTGATGTAATCAAGATCTGCCAGTTTCGATTCTGCACGGCTTTCGATGTTGATCTCTATTGTGTAAAAAGTGTAGAAAAGACGTATATGTGCAAATTGATTACACAAATAGTTTTCAGCAGTTGACCCGACCACAATACAAAGGATATGTGAAGATGCTTCGAACGTGTATCGTAGGCCTTGAGAATTGTTTTAATACTCCTGGCTCGAATGGCCTTGCGTCGTTATTCCACGTGCTTGAAACCGCAAATACTCACTAGTGGGCAAAGGAGGCTGAGTCGACAACGCCTGACAGCGGGTAAAGAATATGTTTGGCATCTCTTCTTTTGCATAACGATGAATGCATCTCCAAATCGTGTTATTCTTGCCTTTGGAGAGCTTTTCTTATTTATTTCATGATGGGTTGTGTTATGGCTTTGATTACTGCATTGCTTTTGTTCTTATTGCTGTTTGATTAAAAAGTGTGACCTTCATTTTATTTGTATTATATATCTTTGTCGCAAGGAATAGAACATGGCACCCGTATTTGTATTCTCTTGAGTTAAAAATCCCCACACTGATATATTTAAGATTTTCCACAAGGGGATACACGGTGGGTATACTTGTTGTATGATGCTCATTACTGGAGTTTGGTTTTATGACCTGGTATTTGCTTTTTAAGCTATTTGACACCAAAATATGGTCATTGTCAACGCGGTGCTCTAATCGAATGATTGTGTTTAGCTGAATACTCCATCGGCTTCGGTGCATGACTTCCAGCTCCTTCTCAACTTCGGCTTCCATCAACACTTATGGATGGACGACCACCTCCTCCTGTACCATCTCCGTTACCGCCACCTCCGGTTGTTGTTAATCGCGTCCATGACTATCGAGTCGGGAAGTTCAGAAGGCACCCGCGAGACGGCGATAAGAGAAGTGGATGGAATAATTCTGCGTATGTGTTTCTTCATCAAAAGCTTGACTACCATAGGTAGTGATACAGTAGGATACCATTTTGAGATGGAGGGGACGCTCATCTCTCATGAGCGGTTGTATCAAAGGAATTGGACTGCACTAGTAGGCAAGTGACTTTTATAGCTTTAGCATTTGGTCGCTGTTGCTTCTTATTGGAACCTCGAACTGTCTTCGTCCTGTATGTCTTGGAAACATTTACTAGATCAAAATCTACACGCTTCAATAGTGAATAAAGTTGTTGGCACAAAATAATTACAAATGAGCGTCTTGAATTGTAATTCCACTGTCTGTGAGATCTCTTTCAACTTAGATCCGCAGAATAAGTTCCTGTAGTCGCCGAATCATGGAGATATAAAGTGCTATTTTTAAAGCAATTTGATCACCGCCGCCGCTTTCGCCGCGACCATCGCCTCTTCGACAACAGTCTGCTACGGAGGGAAACAAGCTAGTCAGGAGCAAAGGAGAAAGTGAGGGCCCACAGAGTCAAGTCTATGGTGAGTCGGGGACCTTCACCACTCCGATTCCACAAACCATTCGTCGATGAAACTCGACCTGGATGAGAAATCAGAGACGAATACACTGGTCGCATCGCAACCATCTTCTGGCGCTTCATTGGTATGTCTTATAGGCTTTATTTAGATTTTTTCAGTGTATGAGTAAAGAGTCATTGGAATATCGGGCTTGTTGATGTTGTCATAGTCAACTTAATAATAATTAATTGCTATAATTGCATGGTGTAAACTTGATGTGTTGTGCGTTTATTGTGATGAAATAATAACTGCACAGTTTATTGCAATTGAGCTTTTCAGAAGTGTGGTGTTGTGTAATGTGATTTAAATGCAGCAGCTCAGAATATCAACAACAGAGTAATGTTTTGTTCATATGCAATTCCAGTTGTGAAAAAGTTAGGTGAGCTGTGTGCTATTGTTTAGTGTAGTGAGTGCGGGTGGCAGCAACGTGAATTTTTGAAGTGCGAAGCGTTTCAGTGTGGGGAAATGGATTCTGAATGAAGGTGATATCGGTGTGGTCGTTATTTACAGAACTGATTGTAGTGATTGGTGGAGTGAGAGCAAGGCAAACCAACAAACCCAACCCGAGCCGTCATTGCTAGTGGCCAACAAGCAGCGTTATTGCGACGCGAGTCGATCACACTACGTGCGCGCACGCCGTGCGCGCGTTCAATGCGTGCTCATCATGGCACATCGATTCTTTGCTTGCGTTCCGTATTTATTACAGTCTTTGAAATATCAGCATTGAAAAGCTGTTTCGTGATGGTATTTTTATTTGCATTATCTAAATGCTAGAGTGTTACTGATCATCTAATTATTTCGTTTTCATCTTTTTTATAACCGTTTTGTTCAAATTTCTTGTCTCTTATTTCCCGGTTATTGCATCATTTGGGGTTATGGGAGGATGTGATGGAAAAGATCATCACTACCTGCTCATAGATCAATTGTTGGGTCGATGCTTGTGGGTATACGGTAAACAGATAGCGCCGAATTGCTTAAGACATGTAGAAGGCAGCACAGTTTTCAAGTTGTATTTCATTAGGACATAAAATATCTTAGAAATTCCCTAATATTTATTCGAGTTTTGTGTGATTGATGCATAAAATGCAGGAAAGTCATATATTGTGTCAATATTTCAGATGGCACAGCAATCGCCCGATATACCATGCCATATCCGACGTGTCGCGGCCAGCCCCGCCATTCACGCTGCAATAAGTGGAGCGCGGCCACCACCGCATGAGGAACCTCCTTCTGAGGTATTGTTTTTCCTTCCAAAGTTTCCAAAGTTTATCAGTGCGCTTTTTTTTATTTTTTAATGGCATAGCTTCGAGAATTATGGAATTGTTAGTATTTTTTAATGGCCCTAATGGGATTCCAAGGGATTTTCTGAAATTGTGTGTGTCATGTTTGCGGACGATAGTGTTTTGATGGCGATAGAATGCGCAAATTTAGTTCAATTCCATGTTCTATAAATGTGCTATCGAAAAATTGAGGGTTTATGGATGAAACGTTTTCCAATTTTTTCGAGGGGAGTTGTTTTTCGATGGGATCGAGATTGAGGCTGACTTGTAGTAGTGCTCGAAAATCAGTATTAATGAATGCTTAAGGCAGTCATTTTGGGCAGCGGTAACTTCATCTCAGCTGTGCTGTGGAAAAATTTCAAGCCCCCGCTCCTTATCCCATTCCCGTTATTTGGGATTTTCTGTTGTTCATTGGAAGGATAAGCGTGAGGAGGTGACGACTATTAGGGAATGGGTGGTGTATGTTTGATAAGCTTTTGTTTCAGACTTTGCAAGAGATGCTTCTGATTTTTGGTATTTGGTAACTTTTGGTTAAAAAACTTTTTTTGGTAGTTATGCGGTCTTGTTTGGTAATTACAGGATTGTTTTTTAGCAGAAGAGGCTTTGACGGGATTGTTTCTCATAGATGTTCTTATACTACTAGTACATTGATTAGAATACTCTTGTGATGTATCTGAGTGACGTAAAACTATTCGCTGATAGCATTGCATAGGTCCGAAGGAGTTGTAGCCCTCCCACAGCGCAATGCTCTATAATATGGCAACAATAATCTCCGTGGCTTATGATTTTGTCACCACCAAGAGATAATTCTTTCATTCGTCAGCAATTTTATCTACTTCATCCAAAATGAGGTAGGGCTTTGAGAATATTTTACAATGCTTTAGGCAGCGCAAGCACTCGCGGCAAGCGAGGCTCAAACTGAGCAGAGTTAAGTGGTTATGCATCGCTTGTGTGAAATCTCCTCCCGCTTCCCATATATTATTAGGGTGTTCGTCACCGAGGACCTGCGTGTTGCGAGGTATTCTACACTGGACTTTGTTTACCTTCATTTTCCATGTTCATCGTTTTTATTCGAACCCGTTTACTTCTGATCCTTCGATAATCTGTTTAGATATTATTTGGTGATGGTTATTGAGGTGCAGAATCTGGGTTAAGTCTGATCTTAGTTATAACTTGCCGTCCTTAATTTCGTAAGAAACTTGGTGATGGTTATTGGGGTGCAGAATCTGGGTTAAGTCTGATCTTAGTTATATCCAGAAACTTAGTTATGTCATTCCAGAAACAAGTCGAGTGCAGTACAGGAAAATGAATGAATTAAACTTGCGCTGCATTGATTTGGCATGCAAGAGCGATTGGGCAACCTGTAATAGGGACATTGTAAATCGATTACCACATGGGGGTGGGTTAAATCCGCTGCGGTCCCCTCAACCGGTCTTTAAGCAGTTGGAACCGAGGCCAGTTTTAATTGCAACAAGTGGCTGGAACGTAGGATTGTCATCGTAGGGCAACGTAGTCAGCGCAGTAGTTATTTTCCATGAGGCAACAGAGAAAGTGTCACGTTCAAAAAGATTTCAGCTCTGCAGTCCTCTTTGATGAAGCATTCATCACTGTCATAAGGTAACGCGGTATAACCTTCTCCAAAGTTTGAAGATAAGGGGCAAACATTGCCTTGCTTGACGAATCCACTTCAACTCCGAGAAACTTGGCTTTCACACTTGGTTCGTCATTACCGTATGCCTAAGATGTCATTGTGCTGTAATCAGGTGTGATTTCTGAAGAGTATCCATACTTTGATACCAGAAGATCATTTGTGGAAAAATTAGTAGAGCCGTCCAGACACTGCGGGGATATGCAAATTGGTGCGTAGATAAGTGAGCTGTAACGTTGAGTAATATTGGATAACAGAGTGCAAGCGCTAAGCAGACCAGAAGACATACAGACGGGTGGGTGTGGTTGTGATTTGTGTGTAACAGTGATGTCAACCGTCTTAACCGCAATGATACATGTTTAGATGGACGCAGGTTGTTGGCGTGGGATGTGCAATGGACGATGTGGGCTGTTTCCGGCCAATTATTTCGGGCTGCGGTGAAATGATATATTAACTGCTGTTTGTTATAATATTAATTTTGTAAGTGGTTTCCATTCTCTTTGCTTTGATCGTGTCTATATGTGCAGCATTTTCGCTATGAACATAAAATATAAATCGTTGGCCCCCTATTCATTGCAATAACCTGTAGTATTGGCTTTTCATTTTTGTTCATTGTGTATAACCCTGCCAGTTAGTTAATTTAACTTGTCTACAAATAAGGGGAGGAGGGAGGTTGAAAGGGAAAAAAGGGGGAAAGGATCTTCTAGAGTGCCTTCAGAAGTTTCGACTGTTTTCACTAGGGGACAGTCATTATGCCCAATTATTCAAGTCATCCAATTACCGCGAAATAATTGCTGCCAAGTTTCGAATTCTACGGGTTTAGGTCTTTCTGAGCTTTACTAATTTGATCACATTACTTTTAGATTCAATTAGGTAAACATTTTTAAAATAGCATTCAATCTTTTTATAATGTATTTGTTTTGAAATTTATTAATGAACGTTTTTTCTGCTTATTTAATTGTTACTATTTTTTGTTGAACCTATTCTGCCTAAACTTCTTGTTTACTACTATTTTTTCTTGCATTATTGCATGTTCAATAATATTTTCCTTGTTTCTTTATGTATTTGGTCGGAGTTTTTTTTACACACCGCCCAACAATGTTTTTTTTTTCTATTTAAGATGCTTAATAAATTTTTTCTGATTTCTTGAAGTTCACTCGTCGCCCTTTGATGGGATAAATCCCGATTTTATAATTTACCACCTTCCATTTAATAGAGCCTCGAAATGAGTCTGGATTAGCTAGTTGCTATTTGAAACATTTCCATATGAGGTTTGAGTTTTGTCTGATTCATATAACTTCTTTTGTTTGATGGATTACCTTTACTACTGGACTACCAGCTGCTGATAGGGCATTCGTGACATCTTGGGAGGAGTTCTCGGTCGGTCGTGAAGGTAGTAGACCATAGATAAAGGTCGGACTTGACGTGATTGAGGTGACTAATCGTTTTACAGTGTTCGGTTTCTGTAGATTAATATTGAGCTGTAAAAATGGTTTTTTGTTTAATGTTTACACTTTTTTCCTTGTATCCAACAAACGCTATCTCCTTCCTTATTAATGATTTGCGTATTTTCACGGTATTACTCAACAGTTTACCTCATCGTTTTATCTTCACCTTCCATTTATCTTTAGCGATCGGTGTGCTCACCTTTCGTCGCCCAGTGATGAGGTAACTTGCTGCATATACTGAATGATGGTTATATGTGTCATATCGAGCAGTAGGTTCCCTTTTTTCTAGTGATAAGTAGTGTGAAGTTTTTATAGTGTAAATAGGTAATTGTCAAGCAATATTTTTGCTTAGAGGCTTGTCTGATGTCTTATGAATTATTAGAAACAGTCGTAGCCAAAGGGGAATTGAAAAGGTTTCCTGTCTGAAGTTAAATGGGCTAACTAGGGAATTTGGCTATTGTATAGAAGATAGATCAAAAATTCGGATCGCTGATTTCTGGCGACTTTCGTTTGGAAAATTGACCGTTGTGCCATTTTTACATAAATTTCAAATTTATGGTACACTTTTGTGCTACAAATGCATTCATCAAGGTTTACTTCATAAAGCGGAAAATATTTGCAGAAACTGGTGGGGGGGGTGAAATGTCTTATGAACTAGAGGTAAGGAATATCTAGACACCAGCATATCTCATTGGTTAATCAAAAAAATTTTAATGAATGAGGCATCAAGTGAGTATGGGTGGAGTGAACGCAAGGTAGAGCATGTTCTCTGTCCACCGCTTTTGTTGCATCAATAAAAGTGTGTGCCTCCCTTTATATCCCATACGAGTGCTCACAAAATACACCTTTGCTTGCTTATGCCACATCGTCTGTGTGTCTCGATCCTGAGTGCTTGTTTTTGGTGACGTGATCAGGGGGAGGTGGAGGGATTGTGACGACCATCACATCTCTAAGTCTAACTCTACCTTCACTCTCCTTAAAATTCTGGGAGTTGATTTTATGCAGCTGCATATGCCACCTTCGATTACTACGAGTATCATGGAGGGACGCTTTGAAATTTTATTAATTGATTTTTGTTAGCTTTTCTATAAGCATAGAAACTTGTGACTTCTTTGGCTTTCTCTCTCCTCCTCTTCCCTTATATCTTTTACTAGAATCATTTCGGAATACTAATACTCATATCTTATCCAATTCCTTTGCAAATCACAATCTTGCTGCTAAAAGCGATGGGGCCGCTGCTGTTTACTGTACTAATTCAAAGATCAATTTATCGGTGGGGCACATTGGGGTGATCACTATTCAATTTAATTCGAATATTTCAATTCATCTCAAAAACTATGCCCATCTCTTACTTCGTTTTGATGAAACTTTCAAAGCGAAAGGATCCATCTTATTGAATCAATGCGAATCACCCACATCGAGAGCTGAGCTCGGTGTTGTGTCTGGTTGGAGGTTTACTATCGCTGCTCCGCCTTTATTCTCAGTGCCGATGACTTGTTTTGCGTCAGTGCTCTAATACACCGAAATTAACTGACAGCATTCTGCTATAAAGAGTATAAATCGGCGGGAAATAAAATTTTTGTGTGATCTACCGTAATCGGGTACAGGAGTATTGTAGACCAATTCAAAGACGAAAGAGACATTGTTCCTTTGATTTCTATCGCGTCGTTTTATGTTCACAAAAGTCATTCATTATACTAGGTATATTTATTCATTAATTTTAACGCTTGACTCATAAAGTGCGCATACAGGAGGGCTTCGGTATTAGTTAGAATAAACGCACAGGGGTTATATTTTTCCTGGAGTCTGTACATTTGCTTCCCTTAAAGGGGGATAATATTGGGGCGATGTCATCATCATTTGTATTTTTTGGACATAGCAATGAAGGTAAGCATCGTATGACAGAAGGGGATGAGACAGTCAGATGAGGGGAGGGGATTTTTCGAATCTTCATTTTGAGTCGGCAGAGGGATATTTCATTCGAAGTTCCGTGGTATTAAATTTCATGAATGATTTGAAATTAGCCTGTAGCTGGAAGTGTTCCTTTGATCTTTCAGTTTAACATGGTTTATAGACAAATATATAGTCAACGTCTGTGCTCAGTTCATACGATGATATTTGACGTCATTATTGAACTTCGGTTTGTGTGTATCCCTCACTTTTTGCACTATTTATGTTTATGAGAGGGTTTTTCAATAGTGAAAAAAAATTTACACGCTCACGTGTGAAAAAATTTTTTAATGCCGTCTGCATTGATCGGGTCATAGAAAAAAGTTTTTTACGAAGGGCTCAAATATGCGATGAGATGAATAAAGGTTGATTTGTTGTCATTGAATAAAGGCGGCTGGAATGATGACGAAAATGCAAAAGGTCTTCTTTAGTACTCTCTCTAGTTGGTTTACTACTACCAATTTCGTTGAAATGTTACCACTTCGCAGTCTTTTTTTCAGGCTTCTTTGCTGAGTCGTTATTGAAGATTCGAAACATTTTTGGATAAGTATGCACATCAACAGACTAATGGCAATCACCAGAAGTAACGACTAAACGGCCATGTAAGTTCCCTTACTAGATTTGCAATTAATTCATTGACCGATCGGTAAAATATGAAATTTCGATTGGTAGGACGATTAAGAATCACTATTCGAAAGGTTGAATGATAGAAACTAAAAAGAATGCAACCGACTGGATGATAAATCAATTTGCCAAAAATTACTTAACAGAATTATGGAACAGGGAGTTGTGATGTCTGTTTGATCTTATCTTTTGCTATCGAGTTATATGCGGGAAGTTTGTTGGAGAATTGAGGGATGGCGGTGTAGACTAATTTGCGTCTTTCATGCACCAACAATTATTGATGTTTTATTTACTAAGCGAATGTTCACAATAACTCAAAGTAGAGTAGAGGTGGGCACTTAATACCGTCCCAAAGCAAACGGCTAATTTCACGGTGTCGACTAAACCCAAATTTGCTGAAAACGTTATGTTATCGTTGAAATTTTCTAAAGAAAATATAACCTCATATCAAAATCTTTGAAAATTCAGCATTACATCGATGCATTTTAAAAGATGCAAAATTTTGGGATTGGATACATGCAGAGGTAATATAAAAAAAAACACCCGTAGGGGTAAAATAATTGGTATTGTAGGTTCTTTTGGAAAAGTTGGAACTTTACCAAATGTGGGTGCAACTCAATAAAATCGTTCGTTAACTTATCGTTTGCATCAGTTTGCTGAACTTTATCGGTTACGGTATTGACAGGAGATGGGAGGTTCGCGAAGAACCTTAGCGCTGCATAGTAGTTTAGATGTCTGCAACGCGCAGAGTGGTGATGGTTTTTTGTGATGTTTCTGTCAATTGCAAAGTTTCGAAGCTGGTTTTGTAGGATTGTATTGAGTTGTACGCATATTTGATAAAGTTCCAACTTTTCCAATACCAATTATTTTACGACCACGAGTGTTTTTTTTTTTTTTTGATATTACCTCTGCATGTATCCATTCCCAAAATTTTGCATCTTTTAAAATGCATCGATGGAATGCTGAATTTTCAAAGATTTTGATATAAGAAGTTATATTTTCTTTAGAAAATTTCAACGGTAACATATATCTTGTCAGATTTGTAGAAAAAGTTGATTTTTCAAAGTTTACAGCGGAGAAGGGGTGTCTTTCTCCGAAAAGTTCAGAGGTTTTGCAAGGTGCAATGCTTAAGAAGGCTAGATAAATTACAAGTGGGATTTTGATGTTAGAGGCATTGATGGGAAGTGATGCAGACCTTTTTTTGAAATTTGAAATAGGTTGTGGAATTCACCTCCCCCATCGAAAATATTTCTTTTTTATCAATGCACTTTTCATTTTTGCTTTTATTTTATTTCCGTTTATACTATATTGTTTTTGAAACGTTTAACTCGATGAAGAGGATCTATTCTCCATGCAAATAGTATGTTGTCCTAATTGAGGTGTTATATTGCGAGTTTCGATGCGTTTTCTATAGCAGCAATAAAATATAGTGAATATTGACGGTTGTTGCGTTGTCGATCGCAGCAGCAACAGTATTTGTGGTGTATTCATTGGTGCGATCAGTGTGCAGGATTGGCAACTCGCTAATTCCGCGGCGCTTATCTTCTATAGTAAGGGCCATAAATCGTGACCGTATTCTAAATCATCCACATTCTCGACGACTATGTTTATCGTACCTACACTTTTCTTGTCAATTATACCATGTTGCTATAGCGTTTTTATTGATCCATCTATTCGTTGATGAGTCGTCTCGTTTGCTGAGCTTTCTATTGGGAAGTGCTAATCGCAAATTGTTCCATCTAACTGTAGTTCAGTTGGCGTGCATGATTGCCGTGCACAATGGCAACGTGTGAGCAACGGCATGCCATCGTTGGTTAGTGTTGCGATACGGTAGCCCGTACGCGAGTTGTTATGCGTGCGGTTGTCTCTTTCCATTCGACAAACTAGGCGTTGTGGTAAAATTGTGAATTCGAATGGCTTATGTCCGCATCTAAAATGTCTTCATGTTGGTGTCACATATTACATTAAGTTTACATAGTAATACTGCGTTTAATTACTCCGATTGATATTCTCGTTTCACTAACAAATTCTTTAATTGTTAGTGATTTTGCTGTGGATGCTGTGTGTGCCATACTTCAATTTGCACTAATCACCTGGAATTATGCAGCGATTCGATAGAGTGCATCTGAGGGAAATTCACGCTGAAAATGGGTTCGATGCGGATTTTTGAAGAGCAGCAATTATGGTCTATGCGTCTGTGCAGTCGTTATCTTATTCTCCTGGATGTAGTTGCGAAATCTTCCCCACTCCCTCTACTCCCTCCCCTCTCCCTCTCTCTCCCCCTCGCATCCATTTTGTTCATTCCTTGCATACTCGCTTGTACGCCTCTAAATTAGGAGAGGGGATGGTAGATTTCTTACACGGCTGAAAAACGTTTACATTCCCGTTTTGAAAGTTTTTTTTTTCTAATTCGATGGCAGATGATTGAAAATAAGGGGCAGCAAATGGGATAACCGGTGCTATAAATAAACTTCAGAAGGAGTTGGACAAGGATACGAATCAAAAATTACAAGATGAATCGAGAAGCATGTTGGACGATTCGAAGACGAAAATCGCAATTTTGCGAATGCAAGTGGAGCGAATACAGCTGCAGGAGCAAGCCGATGCCGGCATGTATGGTAGGTCTTTGGTTTGTTTGTGCATGAACTAGAGAAGTGGAGGGGGAGGGGGATGTTAAAGCGTGTCTCCTAATTTACCAGAGTGAGATATGTTAAGAGGTCGTGTTGACAGGCGTTGAGATGCTTTCTTTTGATTAAATTCTTTCAGCTTCCTCTTTAAAGACGCCGATGGTAACAAAAAGTTTTATTTGCTATATGCCGTCGTCCACTCTTCCGTGGATCCTTTCATCCCTCTTTTCCCCATTCTTAGCTCTGTATATCTTTGCACTTCAACGTATGGAAATATCGGCTTGGTCCACATTCAACTGCGATGAAAGTTGAAACCTTTCAGCGTTTTTATCAGTGGTACTTGTCTGTTGAAAACATTAGGGGTCACTTGTGAAGTGTGTGGGCATATTTAATATATGCCAAGGTTTACCTCTGCAGACTTATTAACGTATTGAAGGTGCTCTGTTGGAAACTTATCGTATAACATGGATCAACGAATACTTTCAAAGGTAAAATGCTTGTGGGAATTGGGAAATGGTCCACTGTGTTCTGCAATCTTTATGTTGTATATAGTGTTAACGAATAGTGTTGGTCATTGCTATGTTCAGCTGGAGATGTTATATAGTGTCCGCTTGCCTATAGAAGTTATTTTTGAAATATACTGCTCCATTGTGAACTTGAATTACAAGTTGAGATATGCTGACTAAGTCAACTTATTAGATTGAATTTACATTTTAAAGTTACAAGTTTAAAGTGCTACAGTGCTTTAATGCGCTATGTTTATTAATACAGTTGACTGTAAACATAGAAATTACTACTGAGTCGAAGATTTCGATATTGGACTGATCAAGTAATAGCCCAGTTTTTTAAATAAAATTTGAAATATAGAATAAAGTCTAAGCATTTATATATTCGCATTTGTTTACATACAAAACAATGTTTACATATGCCTTTTTATGTGTGGTTTGCTTCATTAGACTCCTGTATAAATCTAGTGAAAGTCTTTTTTTTGTGTTTTAAAGATTGAAAATATCTTCTGATATGAAGTTGTACTTTAGGTATGAATGTACAAACAAAGATTGAGGTGTTCGTCGAGGACCTCTTAAATAGGCTTCGCGAAGAGGCAACAATTGCTGAGGGGACACGCAATATGATACGGTGTATGGACTTGGTATGCTTATCACTGATCGATATGCGGTGATTTGATCGATTATTTTGTGAAGATCACATAAGTGCTAAATTTTTAATAGGGTGGTGGCTCGATTTCGATTGGTTGACTGATTTGTTTTATTGGTCTTTGTTGGTCGGTTGATTTTTTTCTTCTTGGTCCGTATTAGCTGATGTTTGTCGTTGTTTCTATATTAACGTTGGCGAGTCCTCCTGCAAGAATGAAAACATTCACGTTCGATCCTACTCCATATTTTTCCTCGGAGGGAAATCGGCTTGTCCATGTGAGTGACCTGCTTGCATTCATATAAATGGTGTAGGAAAATGGCAGTTTAAATGTTTCCTGGATGAATATCTGGTCACCTGGATTTATCTTCAAGAGAAATGAACAATATTTGAATTGTTTTCATATATGTTTTAAGTATCTGCTTGAATTAAACATTGAAATCAAAACTGAGGAATATTTTTGAAATGTTGATTAGCCAATAGGTGGAGTTTATGATTGGCATAATAGCTGACGATGCTCGTCCATCCGCCTATAGTTTTGCTTATTGAATTATTGGTGAGGTGGTCAGTTGTCCACTACTCTGTTAGTCAATAAAATTGGTCACTTAGTGAAGCGCTTTCCAGCAATAAGCATACACTTCTGTGTAAGGTTTGTGCATTTGATGAATCGTTATTAGTGATGTATATTGTACATTTCAGCATATTAAGTAGCCAAAAGAAAACGCGTTGCTCAATCATTCAGCAGTCAAATGCAATCGGAGGAGAAGGTTGATCTGATAAGGCTTACCCTCTTGAAATTTGATTGAGTCGTGAATTTATTTATTATAACATTTTCGTGCACTCTATAAAGCAAAATATAGGTTTTTCGCATTCGAATGCATCCTCACATGCTAACTTTTTGGTCAATGAATGGTAGGGAGGGGATGCCACTCCATTTATATTATTTAGCTCACAAAGCACTAAATACATAGATATCTTTACTGCAATATCTAAAGCGAAAACTGAGAAGCTTCCTCTCATCTCTCTGAGGGATTGTTCGATAAGAAAATTTGTATAAAATTTTCGGTCACCTCATTTGTTCTGAGTGACCGAATGTTTTGCATTTTTGCAAAAGTATGTGAAAAATATCTGGGAAATATGTTTCGCTCTATCGACTGAGAAGTTTTCATGTTGCCGTTGAACTTCGGAATGTGGGTTTTCGAGAATGACCGCGCCGGATATTTCTTTACTTTTTTTCGATTCTTTAAATTTTAAACAGCTGAAAAGTTCGGTATTTAAATCATGCTGGGAGGGAGGGCTCTTCTCTTCGCTAGGGAAGAGGGTTTTCTCTTATGGCTCCCAAGTTCCACACATATATGGTGATTCTTAAGTATAGGGAAACCACTTTTGACGTTCCCATTAATTTAGGAAATGGGAATACTTTTTCGTCGATTTGCAAATTCTGACTCATAAGTGCGCAAATCACCATCAAGTTGCATGGTTGAAAGTTTTAAATATATGAGGGCAAAAGGTATTGTGACATGGAGCCTGGAGAAGGTAAGAGGGATGTGGAGCCATCCACTTGACTCGCCTTGGCGTCCATTAGAACGCGCGGGAAGCGCCATATTTCATTGAATTTGAATTTATTTGAATTTGGCGTCCGTTAGAAGTTATTTGGCGGCACGTGCGAGTTATTTGGATTTGGATTGTTATTATCAGTTGAATGAAAAGTGAATGAAAGAATGTAATTGATTAATTGATTCATTCGATTATTCATCACGGAAGCTATGAGTTATGATGATGAAGAAATTTCTTTCTGTATTTGTCGGGCAGTTTAACTGTTCGTCTGTTGTTGATTGTCGAATGGAAACACATTGGAGTTTTAATATGGAGCATACGGCTACACCAAATTACAGTTGAATCCGGGGGACGAAGATGTATGCATCGATTACGGATCGTAAACGTTTAGGTTGATGAAAAAGTTGGACACTCACATCCTCCTCTCCTCATCCCGCAGCACTCAAGCGCCGAGTCCTCCCACTCCTCCTCCCCCTCACCTCTCTCCCCACTCCTTTTCTTTTGCGAATCAACAATAATGCAAATCATTTCTGCCCATCGGTGCTACATTATATCGCAATGATTGATGTACGATGCGTGTTATAGAGTGATGCTTTTTTGTTCATATTTTGAAATCTTCTATGTTTGTGTTTTTCTACATTAGTTTATGTGGGAAATTGAAATTGTTGAGGTTATCGAAATAATTGTTGCATCGGAAATTAGAGTATTATAGGGTTGAGATATTATACCTATCCTAGTTTGTTTGTTTTTCCCATTTGCGATGTTAGTCGTTGAATAAGCTGAAACGTGATGGGCAATTCGAATAAGCGGCGCGTTGGCACTGATAATATTAGTATGTACTCTACGCCAAACCTATAAAAGAGCACTGTACGGTTATTTTTTATCTGATAATGATCTCTTTGCTAGGGATTTTTGTTCATTCCGTCGTTTCTCTTATTTGTCTTTGCGTGTTTGCATTAGCAAGGCCACAGCGTTTTTTTTTTTGGCTTCGAATGCCGTTTATGCCGTTTATGTCTTACCTTTTATTCCGACGAAGAAGGCCACAGCGTTAGTCTCACTTCCGATTTTTTCCTTTTTCTGAAGGCTTCGAATTCCAGAAAAAGAGGAGGACCGTGGTGGCGTACGGGACGAAGTCAGAGGGGCGAACAAAAGACGACAAGACGGGCGCATGGATATGGTCGAGATCGAGATCTCGGCTGTCGTCGCCGGCTTCCACTGTGCTGCTGTAAGTTTTTACTTTTTGTTATTAGCTACACATTTATATTTATAATATTCCATCAGAAATGATCGGGAGTGATGCGAATCTTCATTTCGAGGTTCGATAAGTGTTTTTTTTTTGAGTATTCGCAATGTTGCTAAAAAAAAAATTTAATTTATTAGCAATTGAAGAGGAGCAATTTCTTTTTGTGTGCAGCTCTGATCAGAACGTCAGGATGTGTATTGAATTTGTAATATTTATTTAAATAATAGAAGTACGAAGCTGTTATTATTGAAGTAACTGATAGAGTGAAGTTACAATGTTCAATAAAAACCATAAAAGAAACGATTGAGAACTCTTGATGTGGAAAGTATAATGGCGATTAATCTTTTTGCTGCACTTCGGATACTTTCTTTTCGATCTTTTGTTGTACTTTCAGGCAAAGAGCGGAACGGAACGATCAAGGATACAGGCAGCGAACGACACGTCAACTGGAGGTTTGGTAAGTGTTTCCTTTTTGGAGGTCGCTTAAATTTCAGATCAATAGTTGTAAAAGTTGTGTCTCACGTCTGTTGTTTTCACTTTCTATCATAGTCTGTATTTTTTACTTATTTGTAAATATGCATAAGTTCCGTGGAATTTTTCTTGATTGATGCTTTTTATTTCTGTTCATATAACTGCCGTTGCATTTGATTCAGCAAGTAAATCGCGTTACTATGTGTTACTCCATAGGAATTGAGATCCTGAGATATGAGGGGAAGAATTGCGCATTTTGGTGGGTTTTTCCATAAAATCCTAGATTCTTTTTTCTTTATTGAACTCATTGCAAGTGGGGGGTTTTTTTTTTACTTTTTTTCATAGTTGTCACCTGAAAAGTTTTTGGAGTTTGCATCCTCACAGCTGCCACACGCAAGTTCAAACGACTGATATATGTATTGAGGAGTTATTGTATATATTGCAACTGGCGGATAGTAATTTTCTTCTTTATCATCACATGTTGTTCTACTGCACCATCTTGTTACATAAGAGGCTATGATGAGCCCAAGTAAGAGACGCCCCTCTCCGTATATGCAGGAGCTGTTCTGTATGATTCGACTGGCGGATAGTAATTCCATTGCTAAGCAGCAGCGTGCACTTGTATGGTAATGTTGCGATACAGTAGCCCGTAAACAAATTGCTTGCGTGCGAGGCGTGTGGTTGTTACTTTCCATTCGGCAGACTAGG
The DNA here is from genome assembly GCA_006503575.1 of Baylisascaris schroederi. NCBI lineage: Eukaryota > Metazoa > Nematoda > Chromadorea > Rhabditida > Ascarididae > Baylisascaris > Baylisascaris schroederi. The sequence goes on from QEWY01002513.1 coordinate 45,507, forward strand.
GCGTCATTGTTTGTTGGTTTCCTTCGTCTCCTCTATTGACCAACGGTGAATGTGTATACGCACCTCACATCCCAGTTTCCTTGCGCAGTCTCATTCCTTCGAATGAATTATTCTCTGGCGTGTTCGACGCATAACGGCATTGAGGGTGATGTTGCGTGGCGTTGTGTGCAACGGTAAAAGTTACCTGTTGTTCAATTTCGACACCCAACATAATCTCCAATGCCGTTATGCGTCACCACATGCGGGGGAACATTCGATTTGAAGAGAGAGAGAGAGAGAGACTGCGCAAGGAAATAGAGAAGATTCATAGCAAAGTGCGCATACACTCACTACTCCTGTTTCTCTATAACGGAGATATATTTCTTCTTTATTATTCTTCGTGTTATTTTGATTAGCCTACTTCTTCGATCAGGTTAGTGCTTTATTGCTTTTTCTTCTTCATCATTTGATGTTTCGATTATTTATTTTTTGTTATTCCCATGTTCTTCTGCTGCGTGGACGTCCTCGATCAGGTTAGTGGTTTATTGCTTTTTCTTCTTTATCATTGGGTGTTATGCTTATTCATTCTTTATCTTTTTGTGTTTTGCTTATTTCCTTTTTATCATCCGCATGTTGTTTTGCTGTGCGATCTTGTCACTTAAAGGACTACAAGGAAGCCAAGTGACAGACACACCTTTACTCAAAAGAATGAGAATATTCAATAATGGTACAGGAAAAGGATTTAAAACATACATACAACCATACTCAAAAGAATGAGAGTATTAAATAATGGCACAGGAAAAGGATTCAAAAAATACATACGAACATACTCAAAAGAATTAGTGTATTCAATAATGGCACAGGAAAAGGATTTTAAAAATACATACGGACGTACTCAGAAGAATGAGAGTATTAAATAATGGTACAGGAAAAGGATTTAAAAAATGCCTACCAACAGGAGATCAGGCTCGTCATGGGCAAGCACCAAAGCAGCGTCAAAAAGGTCAAAATTCCCAGAAAAATATAAACTCCCGAAAAATAGACACTAAGACCCCAAACTTCACACTATCCGTAACACAAAATTATAGTAACTCCTAAGACACTAGATCACAATATCCTTATTCCAAGCAAAACGAATTGAAGGAATTGAAAATATTTAAAGCAGCAAACTAGCATAAATAGCATATTTGAAAAGCCACCAAATGATTGATAGAAACTAAAGAACTGCAAAAAATTAAAATTGGGTATCTAGAAAGACTCAAGATATGAAAATTATGAAACATTCTACACACTTATCCACAGGATCTAAACCTGTTGTGCACTTTCATACCACATATACAACACCTAACTATATTAAAAACCCGGATAAGAGCATAGTGAACTAAAAACAACATGAAAGCTATAGAAAATGCAAAAAACACTGAAAACAACATAGGGTCTTCAACTAGGCATTTCCCAAGTCAATTTGAAAATAAAAATCCACTTAGCACCATTAAAATGCAATACAGGAAAAGCTCAGCCGAAGTCAACGCCGTATATAATATGTTGCACACTCAAAAGCCATGTTATTTTGCTGCGTGGAAATCTTCGGTCAGGTTAGTGTTGTATTCTTATTTCTTCTTTACCTTTTGTGTTTCCCTTATCCTCTTTTATTTCCGTGTCATTTTGCTTCGCGAACTTCTTCGATCAGGTTAGTGATGTTGTGCTTATTATTTATTCTTTATCATTTGGTGTTTTTTTAAAATTCTTCTTTATCATGTCATTGTTTGTTGGTTTCCTTCGTCTCCTCTATTGACCAACGGGGCGCTGTCCGACAGATGAAAGTGTATACGCACCTCACATCCCAGTTTCCTTGCGCAGTCTCATTCCTTCGAATGAATTATTCTCTGGCGTGTTCGACGCATAACGGCATTGAGGGTGATGTTGCGTGGCGTTGTGTGCAACGGTAAAAGTTACCTGTTGTTCAATTTCGACACCCAACATAATCTCCAATGCCGTTATGCGTCACCACATGCGGGGGAACATTCGATTTGAAGAGAGAGAGAGAGAGAGGCTGCGCAAGGAAATAGAGAAGATTCATAGCAAAGTGCGCATACACTCACTACTCCTGTTTCTCTATAACGGAGATATATTTCTTCTTTATTATTCTTCGTGTTATTTTGATTAGCCTACTTCTTCGATCAGGTTAGTGCTTTATTGCTATTTCTCTCGACCGTCAACGGATATCTTCTCCTGGCCGAACGAGTGGTTGTTCCCGCAGCGTTGCAACAACGCGTGCTTCGTCAGCTCCACTCAGGACACCCTGGGATCGTGCGCATGAAGGCCGTCGCTCGCAGCCATGTCTATTGGCCAGGCATCGACAAGCAAATCGAAGAAACAGTTCGAACCTGCTCAAAGTGCGCTACCGCCGCCAAATCACCCGTCAAAACGACACTTGCACCATGGTCAATACCAGAAAAACCATGGGCTCGCGCCCACATCGATTATGCTGGACCATTCGAAGGAACAAACGTTCTGGTATTCGTTGACGCCTACTCGAAGTGGCCAGAGATATTCAGGACGGATCGCACCACCGCAAACGCAACCATCAGTCTACTACGCCAAGTCTGCGCGAGATACGGAATGCCCGAAACGTTAGTATCGGATAACGGGACCCAGTTCACCTCGGCAGAATTCAAGGATTTCTGCTCAGAAAACGGCATCGAACATATCTTCTCACCTCCGTACCATCCACAGTCGAATGGCCAGGCTGAACGTTTTATCGACACATTCTTTATAATCGTGTATGTTGTAGCATTCGGATTTCTCTTTCATTTGAAGTGCAGCTGACAAATTACAACTGTTTTAGATATCCGTTTATGCTAAGGCCGGAAAATTTCACAATGCGGGGTTGGAAAAGAATTTTTTTTGTAAGGGGGTTCTACATCAGTTCTTTCTGACTATTTGAAATCTCTTGTTTCCTCATACTGTTTGAAATGTTCTTGGATTGTAATCGCCGCCATCGTCCTTCTCTGAATGCCTTTGTAATGTTTGTTGTCTTGCATTTCGTGTATATTAAGCGAACGATGTGCCGAACAATTTAGTCGTGCGATGGTCCCTCGCTTAGCAGATATTGGGGGCCCCGAACGTGAATTATTGAGAAGCAATTTGCTGCCGAGTGCTGCATGTATATATATGTCTTGTTAGCAATCTTTTCTATTTGTTTGTGCAGCCTATCATCTCTTCAGATTAAACGGTCTATCGCTTGTGGTGACGCATAACGGCATTGCGGTCCGCTGTGTGGAGTGCTACATATGTGACCTGCTCGCCCATTCCATTGCCTTTGTCCCCTCTTAAGGGATAGCAACCGTGAAAGGGTATTGACTTGTGTTGCGAAAGCAGTCTATCTCTACGGGCGATGTGTAGGTACGCGTAAGCGTGCGCTTGCGTGTGGTCACGTATAAAGGCATTGTGGTCAGCTTTGTCGTGTTATATGCAACATCAAAAGTGGGTTCACTTTCACCATACAACGTTTTGTGGCGGCTCTATTTTCCTACAATTAATAGCATGCGTTATTTCTTTTTGTTACTTAGAATTCCATATGTCTTCCAATTTCCTTACTTGATCCTGGGTTTTTTCCTGTTCATTCAACGAATAGTTTGTTTGGCTTCTAAATTTTGATTTTTATCATTGTCGTGAAATTGGAAAAATTTTCCTTCAAATTACTTGAAAGGACTCGCAACCTTTTTGTTTCCGGTATTAATGAATTGCTATTATTCAAATGAATAGCATGAAGGAAGAGGGAAATGCGTATTTGAATAGATTATGAGATTTTATATTGTGAAATAGAAAGTTTTTATTCCCCTTAGTTGTGTAGCTGATGACTAGCTACGATACTAGTGTTTTAAAGAAAACGTATTCAAGTGTTGTGACAAAAAGATCGATTAGGAATATTCAATTGCACGTCGCACTGACTGCTTCGAAAGTGTACCACCGCCCCGTAAATCTGTTTCGTCGAAGCTTAGCGAACTGCGACGATATTGTTCAGCTATAGAATTGCGCAACGAAAATTGACTTTGTTCTTGGTGTAATGTAAGGTGGAAATGTTTGTAACGGTGTATTATAAGCGATGCATGTTTTTGAATGTATTGATGTCATAGCTAACCGCTGTTTATTTGCAGGAATATGCTGTTGTTGAAGTTAATTTAGGTGAAAGATTAACGCTTATTTGAGGTTCGGAAATTGATAGCAAGTTGCTGTAAAGGAGTCCTTTGGTAGGAAATTGGTGTAAGAAATTCTTTTAGTAGAAAATTGGTGTAAGGAATATTCGGGATGTCAACGACTTAAATGTAAAATTTCCTAGCACTGGACAGGCAACGTCGGTAGTATTTGGTATGGCATATGTTGAGAATGCATATTTTAAACTTCTTCAGTGAATGCGTTTATTGCATGCGTGTACTAAGTGGGCCTGATTCCAGAGGCGCCGGAGGTATCCAATTACGAAGAGGAGGACCGCGTCAAGGAGGATCGCGAGCAGCTGGGCGCGAACGGGCAAACGGGCCGCCCAGCAAGGATAGAGGATCGTCATGCACTAATGACTCAGGTATGCACTAATGACCCTTCAAAAGGTTATCTAAACTAGTGCATTGAGCAATTCCCAATATACCTTAAGTTTGCTGCTTGGCAAAGACATCGATTCTGCAACACCTGATAAGCCAAATGTCCTTGAGCACTGACGCAGGTCTGGGTGAATAATTAGAAAGAAATCATTTCCCGCCATCCAAGGTTGATTTCCCGTCAACGCCTGCAACAAATCTTAAGGAAAAAACATTTCCTGGAAAATGCTTTTTTTCTAACCATCAGCTGCTAGAAGCCATTATTGGCGTACGTTTGGTGGCTTTCGGCTGTCTCAGCGCCTTGTGATTTGATCCTTTCTCTTTTAGTGTGTTGGGATAGTATTGAAACCCTTCTGCAATAAAAGGTAACACCCAGATTTCTATAGGCGAAAGGTGATTTTTTCTGAATTTCTTTACAGGTAGCAACTACAATTGAAGTGCAGTTTCTTTTTTCACTACGACTTGCATATCGTAAGTCTTGCCGCCCTTAATTTCGTAAGAAACTTCATTCAGAGCACAAAATTAAATTGCGAATTAAGCTTTAGAACGAAAGGGGAGATATAATGATGTATTATCTTTTTCTTTAATGAGCCTTAATTGGCATCATCTTGGCACTTTCATGGTAAAAAGAAAAGATTTGGGCGAATTCCGATAATTCACTGCAATCTGCCGAATTACCTTCCCACTTATTTGGAATACTCGTTCAGATCTCATAAATAACAAGCTATTATTGAGTCAGTGATTACGTTGCGGTGGTGAATGATTTGTTTGTTTGCGAGTGATGGATAGGTTCATAAAGAAGAGTTGCATTGGCTCATTTCCATTCCATCTGCCACCCTCATCCTCACCCCTCTTCTTGCGGCGAATGCTGAAGCTTCATTGATTCAGAGAAATTCCATTATAAACTAAGTGATCGATGATATGATTCTTCATAAACCGGTAGAAACAAATATTCTCCACCTTGATGTGTACCTTTTATACGTCAGCATCAACAGTAGGTTTCATACGGCTACAGGGAGATGAAGGAATGAGAGTCGTTGAGATAAGCGTACTTGACGGTGAAAATAACCGTTTGCGTTTGCGAGTTTCAGAGGCAAACGCAATGCTGCACATTGCATCATTTTTTAATTTGTTTTCCATTTTTCAGATATAAAAACGATACCTGATTCGAATGCTATTAATACTGCCGGTCGAGGATGGAAGCTAGTGACTACGTTAGGACGAATGGTGGCATCCATGATCCGCATATGACTTATGAATTTTTCTGCTAAAATATCTGGCAGAAGAGAGTGGACTTATATATGTGAATAAAGCGAGCTGAAGGTGTTCTTGGGTAAGCAATAAAATTTCAACAAATTTCAATTTTTTAATGTTAGAAGGATGTTATCAAGCTTGTAATGGGAAGGTTGTGAGGGGACGAGAAATGTAAGTGTAAAATCTATGTAAAGTTACAGTAATTATTAATTGCAGAAATTTTGTCGAATGCTTGAATTTTACTCGTAACGTTGAGTTGTTGTTTGTTTTAGGTGACCAAAAGTACAGCTGAGAGGGCATAAAAATATACGCTACTGTGACGCGATTGTAAAGAAAGGGATGCTGCCTGCTCTATCGAATGGACGAGCAATGAGCGACGCTCTGCTTTATACGTGTGTGTGAGAGACGTTCGTTCATTTTGGTGTATTTGGGATGCGGCGTTGTGTGGGCCCTTCCCACTCCTCCCTCACCACTTCATCATGGTTTAATTTGCCTTTTTATCCTTCCCATCCCCTATTTACCTTACCCACATTCCCAGATGCTCACTCTGGCAGGCGTGTGCATCACGAATTATTTGTGGATGTATGCACAAATCCTCCATCACGCATTACGTGTTTGTGCGGCGCGTTTTGCGCGTATTGACCCGATGGCACTTCTCACCAGCCAATTTCAATTTCATTGGTTTCTAACCCCAGATGTGCTATTTGATTCGATGGAAACCCTCCCCAATTTATTGTCTGATCTTGCTAATTTTAAAGAGTTTGTTTTATGCGAATGTTTTTTTTTAGCTTTTATTCGTTGAATTTGATTATGAAGTATGTTTGTATTTTTGCTAGATGAGGACTGTATGGTTTAACGCATAAATGTTCGTTGATGTATGAAATTATCGAAGTGTCTCGCAATACGAAATCGAAATGAGTAATTTTATTATGTATTTATTTGGTTTGTTGCATTTTTCTTTTGTTTGGTAGTGTTGTTGATTTTGAAACAAGTCCTAACCCCCATAAACATCCTTTCATCAGTTGTTTTGTTTTTTGAGTGATTTCTGCAATGCAGGTGTTTATATTCGAATTGTTTTGAGTTCGAGCTCAGGTAGAAGGTGGAATTGTTCTTCGGTCTTCAGATTTCATAGTGCGACCTGATGACTTGCTTAGAGTTATTAGTTAGAAATCCATTTTGACTTAGTTTCGAGTTGATAGATGCATTTTAAGTGGACAGCGTAGCGTATTGCGTCAGAGGCATGTAAGCTGTTGCATGAGGTTACAAGTGCCTTGTTTCTGAAACATCATAATATATATATGCCTTTAGCATAAATTCAGTATTGTTTCGAAAAAATTGCATATTTCGAAAAGCTGACATTGCAAAAGTTGCTTGTTGCATTTTGTTGCAAAAGTTGCAATATTAAATGGATAGGGACTATTGTTTCGTCGAATATGTGTATTTGTCACAAAGTTATAGTTAATCTATTTTGCTGCAATTTTATAGTATATAATGCATTGTGTGATAATTACAACAAAATGGTGTTGCAATGTAGTGTTATAGTTACGTGATGATAATCGGTTATCTATGAATTTTGCATTTTTAACTTTCATAAACCGCATATATGCTGATATATCTTTTATCACATCCTATACCTCTCAAGATTGGTTGATGCACATCATAGTGAAACGGTTTCACAAGTTGTCCTTTCTACCAGCAATTCTATACGTTCTAGTTTTATTCTTTATTTTTATGAAAATATAAAGTGCTTGCAGTTTTCGGCTTGTAGGTGCACTAATCTTTGAGTAATTTTTTAGTTGTAACATATTGTATTGCACATCAAAAAATCATCAAAATAACTCTTGAATTATGGTTTATTATAGTGAAAAATCGAATTATACTGCGCAACTGTTTTTCACATTTTCTATTGTAGTTTTTTTGCAGTGATGCAGTTAACTTTATAGGTTCAATAATATAGGTTCGACAGAATTCCTACCCAAGTGTGGGTTTTACCTTCGCTTGAACTGTGCCAATTGAAACTTCTTTGCTGGTTTTCGTTCTTTTCTTCTTTTTTTTACATATTTGCTTGCAAAAAAGTACGTGGTATAATGTTATCACGCTCCTTTGCGCAGAGGGCTTAAATTCAACGATCCAGAAAAACGGAATTGCTGTTGTAACCAAAATTCCGTAGCGGATAGTTGGGTGTTCATCAAACGTGTAAATTTCAGGTCCTAGCCCGTGGTGATGACGCCTGGTCGGGCAATATCTCAACTAGAAGTCGTTGCTGATGAATTCGTTCATGGTAAGTTGCTTTGCTGTGATTTTCACTGCCTACCATTGATGAATCCGATTGCCATAAGTAATTACGACTGAAATGTGAAGATTTATGTAGAATAGTGATGTTTTTTTTTGGATAGAATATGTGACTTGATCTGTCATTCGCCATTAGTGCGAGGAGTTAACTATCGAAGAACAGATCCAGCAGAAATTACCTTGTGAATTTATCATTTGACAAAGGTTTCACCACCGCATTATTATTTATGATTTGTTTTTGTGTGGAAGGGAGTCGGATGTTTTTTTATTCTACAGGGTTGAATGTTATTCTAATCACTCATTCAAATCACACCATCACGTCAGTCGACCTCTTTTTTGACACTTGGGCCCTGTGTTATTTGGGTCCGCAAAGGACACATCTGTGTACTCTGAACGATGATTTGTAACTAACAGATAACCTGCACAATGAAATCGTATTTTTATATAGTCACTCATGACCACAAAACAAATAGACGCATATCATCGTGCTGGGGTTGCATTATCATCTATCCAAAGGGTTGACCTCTATTCTCGCCATCAAATTTCTTGCTGTTAAACACGTCATGCAAATATACACATGGTGGGAGAAAGGAGAGGGGCAGTGGAAGCACACTGATACCTAGGCTGTCACACCGGGGATAAAATTTAGTGCTGCGAGAGTTGTAAGACATCGAGTGATTTATTCGGAAGTAGTCAGGGAGATAACACTGGTAACCCAATGAGAATGCATTCTATTTCTCGCAGAAGACATTTTCGTTTGCTTCGTTCGTCGTTCAAATCTCAGCCACGCATATATGTTAGCTGCTTCATCCCTATATTTTCTTTTAGGGTCTAACGCCACCTATATATGTCATTTCCCTGATGGGCAACTCGCGGTAGACTTCCAATCCTTTGACTTTTTGTCCAAATCTCGTGGTCGCATAAGCAAACGCCCCTAAGTTGAAGGTCAATATGCTGCGTTTGCTTTGACGCTGCAATAGTATGTTCGTTTGCTTTGACGCTGCAATAGTACGTTTGCCTTTATTACCGCTTCGCAACATTTGAATGAGGCGATGAGCGAAATATCCTGTTTTATTGGCAAGTTTCCATTTTTTTAATTCCATAATTCTGTGCTTTTTCTTCGTTGATTCGTTGGTGAGGATCGATCTCTTGTTTCGCAAAATTTTTTGAAGATTCATTTCTTTTAATGATTTATCGAATTTTCGACATCTGTGCCGTCATTAGATTTCTGCATTATTTATGAGAGTTAAATGATTTATTCATTCGGCCATTTGTCAAAAAATGGAGGGAGGGGTAGTGGGGAGGAGGGTTGTATGTCTTTCGTTCACGTTATATCAACAGTTCATAATTTATTTTGAAGAAATGCCTCAAAACGCAATTTGTTGTTCATTTTATATGAGAGTGGCACAAATAATTGTTGTGAATTTTGCAATCATTGAGTGTGACGTTGAATGCTTGTTGAATTGATTTTATATTTTCCTCCGTAGTTGAAATTCTTTTGCGATAGGAATGCATTGCTAAGGGAATCTTTGAACTTCAAGATGTTCGGTTCTCATCGAATGAGATCACACTTCGCGATTGATCACTTCTCGCTTCTGAGCTTTTTCGCGATCAATCGACTAAGGTGATAGTATTAGGCAATAATAGTTAGTTTTTCCAGGAATATATGGAGAAGCCGATTTATTTAATTAAAAAATATCACAAGTGGAGTTATTCTTGTTGTGGAGTGGATGGTCTTGTTTTGGGAATGTGATCGTAGAATGGACAGAATGTAAACATATATCAGCCTACAATTTGACAATTGCTTGTTCTAAATAGATATATATTGCTCACGGTATGACGTAAGATATAATTCGAGAAAGCAATATGAACCATTGAAGACAGCATCTCATGGTGTTGACCATCAGGGATTGGATTTAAGTGTGGAATTATGGAAATTTCAGGTCATTAGTGACATTGATGGGCTGTTTATATTTATGTAGGAAGTAAGATTTAATTGCAAAAATTGAGTGAAACTGCATTCCTTGTTTTATGAGATGTTTTTTATTAGCAGCAAGAATTTTTGCGAAAGTATTATAATAAGTCTAAAAATGTTGAGTTGTAAGGGATGATGGAGCTTATCGCAAAAGATGATAAATAATGTATGCAATGTGATGCCTTCAATCGGCATCGTTTAACTGTGGCTTTGCTTGTGATTGAATAGTTGGTAATGTGTGCCCATCTACCATATTTCATTTTTTACGAGCACTTCATCATATGTCGGTACGCTGGGAAGCCGCAATTTCTAAGGTTTGCTGGCACTAAACGTTTGTGGATTGGCCCATTATATGATAATATGAAGCTATACGTGAGCATATAATGTATGAAATTATCAATGGTTTATTATAAGCCTAAATTTAATACCTTGATAACCTAAAGGGGGCTTTTTAAGCACCTAACCAACTCTTGCATCTTTTTTCAGCCGAATGACTTGCCTTGGTGGATCGTCGATGGTTAATGGTGCAAAGCTGCGCCGCTGAACTAATGTAGTGATAAGCTAAGGCGTGAACAATTTGGATGGTAAATTATAAGGGCGATCATACCGGTCGTTTTTTTGCAAGGTGTCGGCCTGTTATTGAGGTATGATTTAGCTTACTTTCTGAGAAATGCGTGTTGTTTGAGTGGTGCTGTCCCTCTGTTTACCTTTTTTTAAACGCATTTGTGATTTGCGGTATATTGTTTTTGCGTTGCATCAACGAACTCATTTGTCTTTACCATAATCTCATCTATCAAATTTAATGAAATAATTATTCATAGGTATCACCCTTGATTGACAAGTTGAATAATCAGCTTCTTACTTTTTGCCTGTCCTTATCTCTTTCCGCATATTTTTTGAATTTTCAATTGGGAGGTTGCATTGGCTTTTCCATGGTAATGACCGCCAATGGGATGGAAACCATGTGGTGCAGATAGCCCTGATAAGCTGCTGTATCGCAAAGGCTGTCCCATTCGAACTTTATTGATGGCACTTCTCATATGCGGAAAGAATATAAGGCGTTTACGGCGCTTTTTATTGTACTTTTCCAGTATTACATTGTAAAACTGCTTTACTTTAATGCTGTATTTGATTGCACGCATGCATTCTTTTATCGACCTGTCCATCTTACCGCTCAGCAGGTACCATTCGGAAACCACTGAAGCGATTAGCTGGTGCTTCCTCTCCCCTCATTCTTCACTTCTATCCTCTTCCTAGCATCACTCAAAACGGAAGTCATTATTTATGTGGTGTTAGTGGCAAATATACGCGATAGCTTTAAGCTGTCAATTCACTAAACCTTTCAACAATACGAGGTGTCGTTAAACTCAGTTAACTGTTCCGTCAAGTATCTTCAAGTGTAAAACTATTGAGCGATTAGTTTGAGTGGTGTGTAAATAACCGAAAGATTGACGGTAAGGATGGAGATGGGAAAGGTGGGGAGAGAGTTGCAAGGGAGAGGGAAACAAAGAATATTCACATTATCCATAAAATGTCGAAAAAAAGTTGGAGGAATTTGTTGAAGCTATCGTTTTTCGCGATAGGATTCTGTTTAATCGAGGGAATGGTTATTTCAAATTTTCTATTCCTCTGATCCTTTCTTCTTTAAGGAACGACAAAAAAGGATTGCGTTTGAATGCACTCATCGAGTGCGTATATAGACGCGTGCCTGCTGCGCAGCGGTGCCACTTGCTCGCATTTCGAGCGAGGCCACTTCGTGCTGCAGAGTGCGGGTAAGCGATTGCGAAACGTCTCGGAGATTGAGGGCAGATCGATGGATCGGTTTTTTCATTGACCAGGTGGACGTTATGATTCGGGAATGGCTAAACCACTAGCGGTTTCGGTACCGTTGTCATCATCGAATTCAGAAAAACGACTTATACACATTCATCGACCGCTTCGATACATCTGAGAGAGTAAGGTTTTCATGAATTTTTTTGATTCTCATACCTCTAAGATACCTGCTGTTGGCCTTGAAATTATATGCCTTACAGGCACTACTTATTCACAGTGGAGATTGATTAATTGCGGGGATCAGAACGTTTGGAAATTCAGTGTTCAGCAACGGAACTTGTGTATTTTGTCTAGTTTCCGTTGCAGAACTTTGGAAATCTAAATCGTTTTCCAGTGGTCCATTACATCCGTTGCCTCATTGAGGAGGTGACATAAATTAAGGAATGCTTCTAATTGCACTACTGACGATCTCGTATGCTATTTTGACAAGAACGTGAGAGGGATGGACCAATTCTTAAAAGTAGAGTTGCCCATTGCTTATTTGTTTTTTCATGGGTAACCTGAATCATCATAAATGTTTTCTTGGATGGAACCCATAGAATTTCATCCCTCACAAAATTTACTTTTATTATGCAAGTAAGTATTATGTTATAAGGGTTATCTTTCCATATTTTAATTTACTACCGTCAACAAAACAGTTGAAATTTTCTGTTATCGTTTAAGAGTTTGTAGTGCATCTGCCTACTTTTATAGGATGATGTGGAAAGATTATGTTGTTTT